>WSXT02200363.1:0-34529 GCA_011762715.2 Neuroterus valhalla | reverse complement strand
TTAGTCAAGAATTTCTTTTATACAAATCAGTTGCAATATCAACCCAATAGTTTACCATTCAGCTAAACAGTTAAATTACATTAATTCAGATCCCCTTCAAGTGAAAAAAGCGAGAGAGAAAAAAGATTATTCTTCGAAGAAGCGGACGTTATATCTTCAAATTGGTAACACTTATGAACGGCACTATTATGTCTGCCATAAATTTAATACATATTGTTTGATTTTTCACATTTTTTAAGTTCCCAACTTCTAAAGTTCTAGAAATCTTAAGGGCTTAAGATAAAAAAAAAGGATTCGTTTAGGGAAACAGGATCTTTTCTCTTCTTGGATATAATCTTGGGACCAACTTCAGGTCTCTGAATGATGGAAGGTTACATCTACTTTTCAGACTTAGATCCCAAAATGCCTTACCCAAACATGGGAAGAAAAATATTATCACTAATTAGTCCCACTCTCTCATGCTTTGAAGCTACAAAATTAATTAGTGAAACAGATCTTTCATCTTAAGACTTCTTTCACAAGAATCTTACGTTGCTCAAGATCTTGTCTTTGTGTATTAGGGTGGTCCTTTTTTAAAATTTGTTTGCTCTCGATGAGGGAGTAGTAATTTTGAGTCCATACAGATAGTAATTTTCCGGAAATTTCAGTAATTTTCAGTTTCTGATTACGACAAAATTTTAAGCATACAACGAAAATTGATTTTCTTGGATATAAAATGATTCGAATGATGAAGATCTTTTGTATTTTCTTTTTCTGGATATACGAACAAATCCCGCCCTTTGGAGCAAACGAATTAGGAAATAAAAGAAGTTCACTTCATAACATGCCCCTACAACAACAGTAACATGTCGTATCTACAAGATTAACATGTTCCAGCAACAGTAACATGTCTCAAATACAACATTACCATGTCCCAACAACAGTAACATGTCGCAACTACAAAATAACATGTCCCAACAACAGTATCATTTCCCTACAACAAGAGTAACATGCCCTAACTGCAACATTAATATGTCCCAGCAGCAGTAGCATGTACCAAATACAACAGTAGTATGTCCCAACAACAACAGTAACATGTCTCAACTACAAAATTAACATGTCCCAACTACAGCATTAGCATGTCTCAACTACAAAATTAACGTGTACCAACTATAACATTAAGATGTCCCAGCAACAGTTACATGTCCCGGCTACAACAGTGAAATGTCCCAACTACGGCATTAACATTTCCCAGTAACAGTAACATGTTCCAACTAAAACAGTAGCATATCCCAACAACAACAGTAACATGTCCCAACTACAACAGTAATACGTCCCAACTACAACAGAATTATGTCCCAACTACAACAGTAACATGTCCCAGCAACAGTAAGATGTCCAAAATACAACAGTAGCATGCCCTAACAACGGTGACATGTCCCAAACACAACATTAAGATGTCCCAGCAACAACAGTAACATGTCCCAACTACAATAGTAACATCTCCCAACTAGAAAAGTAACATGTCCCAACTACAACAGTAATACGTCCCAACTACAACAGTAACATGTCCCAGCAACAGTAGGATGTCCAAAATACAACAGTAGCACGAGCAGTAGCATGCCCTAACAACAGTGACATGTCCCAACCAAAACATTAAGATGTCCCAGCAACAACAGTAACATGTCCCAACTACAATAGTAACATCTCCCAACTAGAACAGTACCATGCCCCAGAAACAACAGCAACATGTCCCAACTACAATAGTAACATCTCCAAACTAAAACAGTAACATGTCCAAACCACAACATTAAGATGTCCCAGCAACAACAGTAACATGTCCAAACTACAATAGTAACATCTCCCTACTAGAACAGTAACATGTACCAACTACAACAGTAATACGTCCCAACTACAATAGTAGCATGTCCCAACTACAATAGTAATATGTCCCGACTACAGCAGTAACATGTCCCGACTACAACAGTAACATGTCCCGACTACAACAGTAACATTTCCCAACTACAACAGTAACATGGCCTAACTGCAACATTAACATGTCCCAGCAACAGTAACATGTCCAAAATACAACAGTAGCACGCCCTAACAACAGTGACATGTCCCAACCATAACATTAAGATGTCCCAGCAACAACAGTAACATGTCCCAACTGCAACAGTAATATGTTCCAACTACAACAGTAACATGTCACAGCTACAACATTAGCACGTCTCAACAACAGTAACATGTCCCAAATACAACAGTAACATGTCCCAACAACAACAGTAACATGCTGATGATTTTGTTGTACTCATTCTTTTCGATCGAAAATTCGATTGTTCTGTTGAAATTTCATATTTTTGGTTAGCAAGTTAATCGCTTTTTAGATAATTCATTTTCTTGTTTGAAAATTCATCTTTTTGGGTTCGAAACTCAATTATTTTTGTATGGAACTTCACCTGTTTGAAAAAAATCATCTTTTTGGTTGAAAAGGATATGTTCTCTTAAAAATTTAGAAATTCCATTCAGAATTGGCCTCTTTCTGGAAATCAGTATTTTCGGGGTAAAAATTCAATTGTTTGGTAAAAAATTCGTCTTTTCAGCTTGAAAAGTTTTCTTTTTGGGTAGAAATTAATTTTTCTATTAATTTAGAAGTAAGCACTTTTGTTGATAAATAGGTAAAAAGTACGCCTGGAAATTTGTACCATTCTGCAGCGACAGACAGACAGACACCAAGGTGGAGTTAAATAAAAGCGTATAAAAAGAATCTGCTTCTTCGAAATTTCACCAATTTGGTTGAGAATTACTTTTTCGGTTGAAAACCCATCTTTTCGGGTTAGAAGTTCAACTGTTTTATATGAGATTCATCTTTTTGGCCTGAAACTTCCTCTAGTTTGGTACAGATTCCGATTTTGTTGATTTAAAATTAAACAATTCTGTTATTTAATTTTATCGTGTTTGGTTGAAAATTCAACTCGTTTGTTAAGATTTTTTCCCTTTATTCCAAAATTTAGCACTTCTGATGAATATTTACCTATTGTAGTAGCGATTTCGACAACTTGTTTCAAAAAGACCTTTTAACATAAAAATTCATACTTTTGGGTTGAAAATTCATCTGGTTCGTAGATAATTTTCGTTTTCGTCGATGATTCAACAATTTTTATCTTTTTCAATAATTCAACTTTTCGTCTGCTCATCTGTTCTGTTGAAAAGAATCTTCCTTCTGAAACTTCATATTTTTGTGTTTAAATCCAACAATGTAGTTAAAATTTCTGTTCTTTTTGACTAAAAAATATCTCTTGGTTGAAAATTCATCTCTTTTGTTGCAATTTATTTTTTGACTTTCACCAGGACTTTCATCTATTCTAGTAGAAATTTCATCTTTGTCAGTTATAACTGCAACATTGATCATTTATGGTTAGGAATTGAACTTTTTGGTTGAAATTTTCTTTCCTGTTCGAAAATGATTTTTTCCAACTGGAAATATAATTAAACACTTTCTGGTCAAAAATGGAACCATTTGGTTCCATTCATTTTGATTAAACATGAATCTTTCGCGCTAAAATTTCAAAATTGATAACTCATAATTCTTTCTTGGTTAAAATTCAACTGTCATGTTAAAAATCTGTCTTTTATATCATTTTGATTAGCTATATGTGTCTTGAATCTAGAAGAGGATAGTTCCTGGTTAGAAGTTCTAGCTGGAGCCTTACTAGAACAACGTTACATAACTGGCCTGGCCCTCTTTATTTTTCCCCATCAGCCACTGATCAGAAATAAGGAAAACTATGCAGGACCCTACTAAATCACGATTTTAATTTCTACACGAGAAGGACCACTCTAATGTGTATAGTTAGGTTGATCCAGTCTAGTTCAGAACTTCCTTGACGCAACCACATTTAGTCTAGTCTGGATCCTAGGCTGGTTGCACCCAAAAGGCTTTTTGTTCATTTCTACGATTTAGGCCTTTTTTGATCCTCTTTCATGCATCTTGAGTCTTGAGCCATCTTGAGCCATCCCATGACCTGCGTTAGGCTTGAGGTTTAGGAGAACAGATGCCTCGTGACGATCCAGATATTTTAAGAACTGCATTTTCCTTCCGGATATACCAAAGTGGAAGGAACGAAAAACGAATCGGCTTAAGTACTAGCAGATGAAAGTACTGACGAAAACCATTTATCTTTCAGCTCACAACAACTATCTCCTAAATATCTTCCAAACTATAACTATCATTTCGTTAGAACAGTTTTCTGGAGCCATACTTGTCTTTTCTTAATTATTTCACTCTCATGACTAGGTTCAAATCCCTTTGATTCGAAATTATCATGGCTCATCATAAATTTCAAGTTCTCATTATTAAATGAAAGTCACTCAAATTTGGATTTTTATTTTCGAGCGAGGAAGTTCTGGGATAGGATTGACTCACAGTGGCGTTAATGATGTTTTCCTTCCTCCCGAGGGGGAAAACGGTTTCTCTCAAAGGATTAATGAATGCGATAGTCACTCTCGAAGAAATTCTAGTTCCATCTGCTATCCTGAACCATCCAGTGATTTGCATGAATCATTTCCTACTTCCTAGCATCGATGTGTTCGAATCCCACGCGAGCCTAGAATATATGCTCCATCACTCAATAATACTTCTGCCTCGTCCATCAAGAACAAAATATCATTTATAATCATCCATTATTCATATCGTCAGTTATTGGTACCAATAAGTCAAACCCTGGATTAATCTTATCTCAGTGACAACTCAAATGTGAACCAATTCAATAGTTGAGATAATTTTGATTTGAAACGAAGAATATGCAGAAATGGTAGGAGTGTTCAGGATGGTCACTTGAACTGGAAACAAAACTTCTAGGCTATTTCCTGGTTTTCTGGGCCAAAAATTCCTTTTTTTCCGAGTTGGATTTGAAGCGTTGATAATAATAATTATTCGAAACGTTTGCTTCGTAGATTAAATTTTCAAATAAAAAAATTGATTTTCAACCAACGAAGATGACTCTTGAACCAAATAATCAAAGTTTTGTTTAAAATAGATTAAACTTGAACCAGTTGGATTTTCAACTAATAAAGTGGAATTTTCTATAAGATAATGATAACTTTTCTACTAATAGATGAATTTAAATCCAAAAGAACGGATTTTCTACTCAAAAAGGTACATTCTTAACCAAAAAAGATTACTTCTGAACAAAATGGTCAAATTGTCAACAAAACAGAGGGATTTTTTGCCAAATAGCAAAATTTTTACGCAAAAGAGATGAATTTGAAGATAGATTGGACGACTTCAGGACCATGAAGAAGTTTTCATCGTATTTTCCGTACAAAACTTCAAGTTACGTTTCGGATTTTATTCGGATAATTTAATAGAACCTTCTGAATGGTCTGGAAGTCTTCAAAGTTATCTTTCGATTTTCTACATTTGTTGGTTTTTTTCCTCAGGCGCAAAACAACAAGTGACAGTATTATCTCTTATATTTTATAAAAATGAATTTTGAACATAAAGAATGAAACTATAGAATTTTTAAAAAAGAAACTTTAAACATCAACCACAAAAGTTGTCTTTTTAACGAAAGAATTGAATTTTTAACCAAATAGGAGTTTTTTTTTTTTAATCGAACGAGATGAATTCGGAATCAAAAATATGGTAGTAGACTTTTTATCGAAAAAAATTAACCTACTAGAAGATGAATTTCCATAAACAAAATAATTAATTTTAAACGAAAAAAATATGACTTTTCGACAGAATAATTTAATTTTCAACTTTAAAAGATAGACATCTAACCATAAAAAAAAGACTTTCAAACAAAACAATTTTTATCTTCGATCATATAGTCGAATTTTGAACTGGAAGAGATCAATTCTGGATCAAAAATATATAGTATAGTATATATAGTAGATAGTAGATTTTTTTATTAGAAAGAAACAATTTTCAATCATTAAAGATGAATTTTTAACAAAGGAAGATTACCCTCCAACAATGTACTCAAATTTCAAACCAAACAGTAGAATTTTTATCAAAAATAAATAACATCTAGACCAAAAATATGATAGTAGACTTTTTAATTGATTTATGAACTTCTGATCATAAAAGATAGATTTTTAACAAAAAAAAACATGACTCTCGAACAACTTTCAACTGTAAAAGCTGAATTGTGAATCATAAAGAATCATTTTTCAACTAAAAGTGAATGTCTTCGCAGCAAAATAATTGAATTTTCCATTAAACAGTAGAAATTTTCAGCCAAGAAATATTAAGTCTGTACGAAAAATATGATAGTAGATTTTTCAATAAAAAAGAATCAACTTTCAATCACAAAAGATAAATTTCCAGCAAATGAAGATTCAGGACCAAATATAAAATCTTTTGATGAAATAATTAACTGCCAGTCATGAAAGATGAATTTTCAATCGAAAGATGACTTTTTTCTCAACTTTTTCACCAAAATATGGAAATTCAATCCAAAAGAACGCATTCCCTATCCAAGAAGACGACTATTAAAAAAAGTCAAATTTTTGATCGAAAAAGATGAACTTTAAACAAACATTCTCAACAAAAAATGAATTTTCCATCAAATGGTAGTATTTTTAATCGAAGAAGATGAATTCTGAATGAAAAATATGTTTTTAGATATTTTAATGAAAGAATAAATTTTCAACTATAAAAGATGAATTTCCAATCCAAATGGACAGATTTCAGATACAAAAGGACGATTTTTCAATAGAGCAGTTGAATGTTTTACAATAAAAAAGTGATTTTTTAAAAAAAAATTAAATTTCCAACGGAATAGTAGAATTTCTAACCAAAAGAGATCAATTGTAAACCAAAACTATGATACAAGACTTTTTAAATAAATAGAATGAACTTTTAACCGAAAAATGTCTTTTGAACAAAACATCAGAATTTCGACAAAAAGGGACGAATCATAAACGAGATATATAATAGTAGACTTTTCAATTGAAAAGAATGAACTTCAAACAGTTGTTCTTTTCATTGTTTCGTGTAAACTAATATATTTCGGTTTTTCAACCATAAATTCATATAATTTTTACATTAAACCCTCAAATTAGAGTATCCCTAAATAATAACTTCATTACGTCAATCATAATCAATAATTATATGAATCAAAGTTATATTATTTTTTTTCAAATATAAGAAAAAGTTTCTATTCTCAAACAAATAGGAATCAACGGTCCATCTATAAGAACCTAAAATTTTTAATGTATAGAAAGAACATTTATTTTCAAACAAAACGTTAACTTCCAATTCTGTAACATAAAACTATCTTCGATATTTTTGAGGAGATTGTTATTACACTTAGATCAATTTCAAATATATTTCATTTAAAAAATGAGACGATATTTATTGCAAGAGTAGAAAAAATATGAAAAATTTCCGGTTTTCCTGTCGAGTGCTCACCCTGGTGGGTAGAATGAAGAAAAAATAAAAAATAAAGGAAGGAAACCTATTATTAGCTAATTAATCATTTTAACTTGCGCACCCGTCTTGTGTGTTGGAGCTCTCTTAAGAACGATCACTCGCCTCTTGGTCTTTCAAAGTTCTTTTTTCCCTTAGGCTCTTCTAGAATAGAAACTAACAAATTAATATTCGAGAGTCTTCAACTCTTTATAATTCATCACGTCTTTGATTTTCTTTATACAAGTTCCGAACGTGTAAAATACTCAAGGAAGAACCGAGATTCATGTCGGCTGAGAAAAGGGCACATCAAGTCACATGAAGTAGGGCTCAAAGAAAGGTTAACACGTCCCTAATAACGCCTAATATAAAATTCTTTTCATGTAAAGTTTACCTTGTAAACCATGAAACTCGATAAGAGTAAATGGGAATCGAGACACGGGCGAGGCCATTTGTGCCAAAAAATCTGGCTTCACCGGCGTGAAAAAATAAATCAGAATAATCTCATAAATGCAGAGACATGTGTTGGCATTAGAAACCCCCCCTTCTTCCCATAAGAATAAAGCACTTTTCTCAAAGTATCATTGCAAGGAATTTATTTTTCCCCGCGGCCTATGTCAATTCAGCGATATTTCTTTGTGGCCTTTTTAGTTTTTCCCCCGGTGACTGACCTCTATATAAAGGAGGCAATCCTCTTAAGCGGTTGTTTCGTTGGTTGGAGGAGTTAAATCTCTATGGTTCCTAGACTATGAAAGAAGGTTTTAGTGTTACAGATTATAGAATATAGGAGAGTGAATACTGGATACTGTATATATAATCATGTAGCACGTGCCATCGTGTCAGGCTGGCTAAAATTGAAGGAAAGAGAGCCGTCTAACAACCCCTCAAAATCCCCTCCCCTTTTTTTCACCCCTCCTGCACGATATACCAGCTGGCAACCGGAAGTAGGCATAAGAAGCCATCGAGGAAGAAAATAAAGGAAGCACCACATGAGGGGCGAGAAACTTGCAAGGACCGTTGCACCCCGTGGCCCACTTTTATTTTCGCCCTTTCATTCTCCTCCTATTGGCTTCTGGGGTCCCCTTCTGGAACCCAATAAAAATCAGATCCAGGTCTCCTTTCAAAAATATTATATACTGAGTATCAGTCAAACATTTTTGAGGTTGCTTCCTTCGAAAGGCGTCACCGTGTGTAGCAAGGGAAGTTATTTTTATTTTAATTGATCTCTTAACTTGAATTGCAGCCATCTTCCGATTTAGTGCCATCCGATTATATTCTGCCTGTTGAATTCCTGTATTTTCTTGCTGCCGTTTTCATTGGAGAAGAATTTTCTTCCAAGTTTTCGAATTTCAGAAAAAAGAAAAATTAAGCTTTAACCACGAACAGTTGCGTTTGCAACCAAATAGTTGAATTTTCAACCTAAAAAAGATGAATTCCCAACTAATTGGTCTAAATTTTTAACCGAAAAGTTGAATTTTATAGCCAAGGATGAATGTTCAAGAAAAAATTTCCGACCAAAGCAAAAAAGATATTTCAACGAAGAAGCTTGTTTTTAACCAAGAAAGAATATTTTCTTTGAAAATGCAATTCATTTTTAACCTTAAGAGGTGAACCTAAAACCAAATGAATAAGCTTTTGAGAAGGTATTTTGATCAACCAAGTAAGTAAATTTCTTACCAAAAAAGGTAGGGTTTTCAGTGAAGAAAGAATAAAAAAATTCAAGAAAAAATACTAAATAACACAAAATAGTTGATTTGCAATTCAAAAAAACTTTCAGAAAAAATTCTTGAATTTTCAAATAAGTAAATGAGATAAATTTATTAACAAGGATGGAGTTATTGCGATTTTTCTGTCCAAAAAAATATTTTGTATACAATGAAGGAACGAAGCATCAACAAAACAGTTAGACTTTCAACCATAGAAATAAATTACTAATCCAGAAAAACGAATTTAGGACGGAATTTTCGATACAAAGATATTAATTTTCAACAGAAGAATTGAATTCTCTACCAAATTAGTTGAATTTTCAACAAGAGTTGAATTTCCAACCAAATAGGTTTTTTCAGTCAGAAAGAGAAAAATGTCAACCAAATTCTTGAGTTTAAACAGTTGAATTTCTAACAAAGAAATTGAATTTCTTACCGAAAAGGATGGCTCATTAATAGAATTATTTAATTTTTTGAGTAAACACGATTAACAAAATAGTTAGATTTTCAATCAAAAAGATAAGTCTTCAACCAAAAAAGTCCATTTTCAACAATTTAAGTCATCTCCCAACCAAGTAGTTGTGTTTTAAACCAGACAAGATCAATTCTCAACAAAAAAGGTAATATTTTATATTTCAACCAGAAAAGTTATTAATTATTAACCAAATACAGTTGATTAAACCACGAAACACAAATTTTTCAAGAAAATGTTGAATCCTTTACCAAGAAAGATATTTTTTAACAAATAAGAATTCAACTTCCTGATGGTTGGAAATTCACGTATTTTGTTGTTAATTCGTCTATTTTGCTATAAAAATTTTTTAATTCATAGTTACAGATCCATCACTTAGGTTGTTAATTCAAATATTCTGTTGAATGAATTTTTCCATGGTTTCAAATAAATTTTTTGAACTGTTATTTTGATATTCCATTTTTTGTTGGAAAATTGATCGCTTTCAGTTTCCAATTCAACTATTTATGTAGAAAATAATATTTTTCGATTGAAAATGCAACTATTTTGTTGGGAAATAATATTTTTTGATCGCGAACTATTTTCTTGGACATTTGTCTTTTTGAATGGAAAAAAAGTTTTTTTATATAAGAAATTCAACTGTATTATAATAACTTCGTTTCCTTGGCTATGATATTCAACTTTATATGGTTCAAAATTTCGATCAATCAGTTGGGAATTTATCCTTTCACGTCAAAAGTTTAATTATATGCTTCAACATTGAACTATTCCATTGAGAATTCGTCTCTTTCGCTTTAAACTATAACGATTGGGTTGTAAATGCAACTATCAAGTTCACAATTCGTCCTTTTTTATAGAAAATTCGTCTTTCTCGATTAAAATCGTCCTCTTTGATGAGAAATTTGTCGTTCTTGATTGACAATCAATCTTTTTTTGGTCGAAAATTCAATGTTTAAAAAATAATCCCACTTCTGGCTTTGAGATTCGAAAATTTGTTTAAAAATGCAACAATTTGTGGTTGAAGTGAAATATATATATTTTTTTTTTTTTAGAAATTCGACCATTTGATTCAAGATCGATCTTTTTTAGAAAAAAACGACACTTATAAAATTAAATTAAAATAATGTTTATAATATAAAAGGTCTCATTCATACACAAAATTTATAGAAAGTGATGAATAATTATCAAACCCTATTATAATTTCAAAATTTGGCGCTTGTTAAATATTACGAATAATAACTGATTCAAGTTTAAATAAACAGATCAAATTAGTGAAATTTTTACTAATTTCAAGTAAGAGAGTAAAATTAACTTATCACAAAATGAAAAAGTTTAAAATGAAACAGCTCAAGTATAAGTGTTCAAAACTTAACGATATAAACTTTTGGGAAATAAACAAATTCAATTAAAATATTTTTGATATCCTAGAAATTGAGATATTTAAAAATGCCAGATTTTATTCATTTTATTACGATTAAGTCGTAATATATTATTAGGATTTATTATTCTTATCTACTTCGACTCTAACCTCTAACTAAATGCCTTAATGTTGGTAAGTTGGCATTTAAAGAGGATGGCGGCGCCTTTAGTTCAAAGCTTTTTTTATCTACTTTCAGGATTTAGTACTTGAAATTTAAGTCGAGATTTTAGTTCTTGAAAGATTCTAATCGCCAGAAAGAAAGATTCGTGTTTCTCATTCTACCAGGAAAGAGAGAAACCAAACGTACCCTCAAACCTGGAACTGCATCCCCTTGACATAAGGTCGTAAATTTAAATTTTTTCCAAGAAATCGAAAAGCTGTCCACCCAGTAGAATTCAAGACTGAACGAATTTAATTGAAATAACTCGAATGCAATAAAATTTTAGAGACTCGTAACATTTTTATATCCCAAAACCAATGAGGTATATAACGGAGAAAAATTCCCGAAACTCCATTTCAAATATGAAGTGGCCTTGAAGAAATAAACAATTTTCAGAACTAACAGAAGTAAAAACCTGGAACAATAAAATAACAAAAACATTTCCTATTTATTGTTTCTAGCGTATTTTCGTGAGAAAGTGGAATCCTGGCTTTCCTCAGTTTTATTCTTCATGGCTAAAACCATAAACTTTAGCGGTCTTTTTTCTGACTCAGGTAGTCTCAAAACGTCGAGAATTGAAGAAAACTAGGTGGGTCCAAATTCACATGAATCGAATACCTTTCATCATAGAGGATGAGAATTTCATGTACATAGTACGAAAAGCAAGAACCTCTTTACGGCGTCGCCATTCAGACAATTTCATTCTAAAAAAAGTTATCGCGTTTGGTAAATTCGAGGGTAAATTGATAAATATAATATGTGACATATGAAGATATGTGAATAAAAATTATAAGACTAAATAAGAATTTAATTGAAAGGGTAAAGCGTATAGACAAAAATAATATATACCTTTAAACCGAAGAATTAGAAACTTGAAAAACTGTCAAAAAAACAATATAGTGGAGGAAACCTTCAGAAGTTATTAGAAACAGAATCAGTAAAAAACGTTTTAAATTCATATTCTCGAGTGCTCAGAAGTAAACAAATACTTGAATCTGTTACGTTGAAATGAAAACCAGAGAACATAAGAATGTGTAAATAAGTTTATACTGGAAATAAAGTATTTTGAAGATGAGATTTATAGGTTAGGAAATCAATTGAAACACTGGAATGTGAAATGTGTAAGTTAAACTTACTCGAAAGATTCTTAGAAGGGTCAAAACAGTAGGGACGATATAATAACTCATCCATGGAACAGAAATATGCGATTAAAAAATTAAAATCGAATAGGATGACAGATTGTCGACCCTTCGCCCCCATCTTGAGAATGTGAGCACTCAACACTGAAATATATATGTGTAACGAGAAGCGTCCTTTGACAGTTTGACACAAAAAGTACACATCACGCAGCTAAATAAGAGACATTCAATTTTTGCTTATTTTCAACAAAAAGGAAATTAGCCTAAAATTTTTCAATTTCGTTGTGATAATTGTCTCCTTTTTAATGACAAAATGACCACTCCCCCCTCTCACTCTTCATTTATGTTATTTTAAACATTTTTAGCAACGGAAAAGAGAAGATTCATTTCCTCCCAAATGTGATCGATTTTTAACTAAAGAAGACACATTTTTTGAGCTTAAAATTTGGACTTCTTAACCTAAAACGTTAATGTATAAGTCAAAAGACGAATTTCTATCGAAATAATTGAGTGCCTCAATCAAAAAAATCAATTTCAAACAATGAAAAATAATTTTCTACCTATAAAGACAAATAAAAAGAAAGAGTTCAGTTTCAAAGCTGACGAGTCAAAAATTTTTCTGATAACATTTGACTTTTGAACCGGAAAAGATGAATTTTCCCAGTAAAGTTATTTTTCAAGTAAGAAAGAATAATTTCTCACTGAATAGTTGAATACTCAACCAAAAACCTATTTTTATACTAAAAAAAATTAATATTTTACAAAAAACGAATTTTCAACCAGATAGTTGAATTGAAAAGAAAATTTTCTGCCAAGACAATTAATGTTCTCCCAAAGAAAAAATAATTTACTACAGAATCCATCAACTTTTCGCAAAATTGTTGAATTTTCAAGCCAGAAAAATGGATTTTTATCTACAAACCAGTTTAATTTTTGAACCAAAAATAAGCTTCCAACAAAAAAGTTTGTTCTAGAAATGTCGTTGAATGTAACCAAAAAGACGATTCTTGAACAAAGTTGTTCAATCCCCAACCATAAATTTTTATATTCTCTACATAAAAAGACAAATTTATTACCAAATATTTGTTTTTCTAACCTATAAAGGGAAAATTTCCAACCTATAAAGGAAAAGTTTCCAACCAAAAATAGAATTTTTCTGAATTTTCAACCAATATTTTCTACAATTTTTCTACAAGAAAGTTGAATTTTCAACCCACAAATATTATACTTCAATGAAAATATTAATTTTCTGCAAAATAGTTGAATTTAAAAAAATAGTTCATCTTCAACTAAATAGTGAATTTTCTACCATGATAGTTGAATTTTTACCACGAAAATATGGATTTTGAACAAAGAAGTAAAATTTCTACCAAATAGTAGAATTTCGAAGGTGAAATTGTGGTTGTCTCTTCAGAAACCTAAATCTTTTTTAGAAGAGACTCAAACTATTGTTTGGACTTTGCTTATTTTTTTGGAAATGCAGCTATTTTGTTATAGACAAATGTCTTGTATAAAATCCGTCCTTTTGTTAGAAATTCGATCATTTCATTGAAAATTCATCTCTGCAGGTTAATAATTGAGGTTTGGTTGAAAAAATGAACTATTTTGTTAGAACTCTAATAATTTGTTTTCAAATGTTTCCTTCGTCGCAAATGCAGCTCTTTTGTATGAAATTTGTTCCTTTGTATTGATAAATAAATCATATTTTATGGTTTCATTCGGTTACTTTGTTAGAAAACTCGATCATTTGGTTAACAATAAATTAATCTTCATGGTTTTATAATTCAATTGATTGGTTGAAGAATCGACTCATCGGCATGTTGGCGGGAGACTGGTGCCCTCCTGTATATTCAACACAGGAGGTATTGAAGCCCTTTAATAGCAGTCTTTCAAAATTTGGGGAAATCCTTCCTAGAAAGGAGATACAAATAATTTCTGTTCTATACGATTACGTCTCCATCTGAATTAAAATGCTCTGATTCAGTTATTATTATTATTTACAACCCAAAATTTTTCAAACTGCAAAAGGGTCCAATTTTTTTAATTTGCAGCCTCAAGTTGAGTTTTCCTGAAAAAATTCCAAGATGCTCCTGGTATTTGAACCTGTTGTCGAGACAGGTCATTTTGCACCCCGGCGCCACCCAGGGTCCGACCATAATTTTGCCAAGCCCGCCCATCATGAATAGTACAGTGTCTGCGAAAACCGAAATTTCTCAAAGTCAGGAAGGAGCGCAATTTTAGTTCAACGACACAAAGCTAATAATTTATGATCCATCCTTTGATCAATGTTGGTTTATGACACCATTGTACCTTTTCCTTTATTTTGCTAATTTCCTGAAGCAGAGAAAATTTGAATATGACCCAAAAAAGGAAAGTCTAAGGGACACCTGTGCCCATCAAGGTCTCCACCAGCAAGGTTCATTATTAGACAATAAGTTATCAATTGTGGGGAAGCCACAATCGTATTTAATACCTTTGCATAATATTCTAACTTTGCACCTCTCTTTGTCCGAAATCCTCCAGGTAGTCCTCGGACCAATTTATTATTTTTCCTTTGATTTTTGCTGGTTAGGTAATTAATGATAATTGTTTGTTTTATTTATGAATGAATGATTAGAGTATAAAAATAAGCAGATAAATTGATCATCTTCCTCGTTTGTCTGCTGGACATTAAATTTGCCTGAAGAGACAGAAAAAGGCCAGAAAATAGATGTAAAATTTCTTTAAAGCCTGTAATTTTTCAGATTTGTTCTTACTTTTGCGATAAATATTCTCTCGCTATCCGAAAAATGTGTTTGGCCGATGTGTTCTAAAATTCTACTATTTGGTGGAAAATCCAAGTGTTTTGTTGAAAAGTTATCTTAAGGTTGAAAATCTATCTGTTTTTAGTTGGGAGTTAATTCTTTCTATTTAGGAAATATACTTATACATTTGGGGTTGAAAATTGACCTGTTTTTTTTTATGTTCTACTACTTGGGTGAAAATTTAGTTCTTTTTTTTTGTTGCCGATTATAACAATTTTGTTGAAAAGTAATATTTTGGTGTTGTTTTCAATTCAAATTTTTAATCCAGTAGTCAACTTTTTCTGTCCAAAGTCATATACTATTTGGTTGGAAATTTGTTTTTTCTTGTCAACGATTGAACTAATCTGTTAAAAAATGATCTCTTTTTTATCAAAAAATTATCTTTTGGTAGGATAGTCACATTTTTTTGTTAAAAGTTCAGCTTTCATGGTTAAAGTTAATTCTTCTGATTGAAAAGTCTACTATAATATTTTGGGTCCATAATTTATCTCTTGTGGTTGAAAATCTTCTTTTTTGTCAAAAATTCACCGTTTTTGGTTTAATGTGATTGAAATTTAATTCTTTTATATAAAAAGACTACCAGTATATTCTTCGCCCAAAATTGATCTCTTTTGGTTGAAGATTGTATTATCCAATAAAAAAAATTTTTTTTTTTTTTTGTTAAAAATTCAACCATTTTGTTAGGAAGTCATCTTTTTTGTTTGAAATTCATCTTTTATGGTTGAAAGTAGATTTTTCTTCTTATTCAGAAGTCTACTATCATATTTTTTGATTCAGAATTTTGCTTTGCTTGAAATTCCTTTTATTTGGTGATCAATTTCATTATTTTGTTGTCATTTTAACCACTTGTTAAAATGTAACCTTGCTTGGTCGTAAATTTAACTATTTTGTTAATCATTGGTCCTTTTGGATAGAAAATCGATCATTTTAATAGAAAATTCATCTTTTTCTAAAATTACACATTCTTGATTGAAGATTCAAGTTGATATTTTCTATTTGGTGAGTCCACTATTTTATATACTCTCTTACAGATAAAAATGATACTTTTTAGTTGAAAATTTGGTCAGTTTGATGACAACTAATTTAATTTTTAGAAAACATTTCTTTCATCTTCTGCTAAAAAATTCATATTTTCTCGTTGATATTTAAACTGTTTTGATGAAAAATGATGTTTTCGAGTGGAAATTCCTTTCTTTTTTTTATAAAAGAGATTTATTTTTCAAGATTGAATCACATTTTTGTTCCAGAATTTTTTGTTATTTTCGAAAATTGCAATATTTGACGGGAAATTTAGTTTTTATGTTGTCAATTTGACTATTTTGTTGAAAAAGTCATCTTTCTTGTTTGTAAATTCATCTTTTTGAGTTGAAAATCTAACTATTTGGTAAAAAAGATGTCTTTTCTGATAGAAAATGCATTCTTTTGCATTGTAAATTAATTTTTTACAATAAAGTCATCATTTTTGGTTGGAAATTCAACTTTATTGGTTGAAAGTTCATTATTTCAATTTAAAAGTCTCTTTTCATATTCGGGTTCAAAGATAATAACTTTTTTTGGATTAAAATTCTAGTAATTCGTGGAAATTTTAGGTATTCTTTTTAATTCAGCTTTTTGTTGGAAATTCATATTTTTTATTGAAAATTTAAGTTTTGGTAGGGAAGTCGTATTTTCTGCTCGAAGGATCAAAATTTTTTAAAATTGGAAGTTGATTTTCTTTGATTAGGAAGTCTGCAATAATATTTTTGTTTCAGAATTCATCTTCCTTGGTTGGAATTTCTTTTTCTATACTTCGTTAATCAGTTCTTTGGCATTGCAATTATTTCGTTGGTAACTGATTTTTTTATAGTCCACCTTTTGCTGGAAGTTATATTTTTTGGTTGGAAATCCGACTGTTTAAAAAGTCTACCAGCATATTTTTCGTACAAAATTTATCTCTTCAGTATGCGATTTGTACTATTTATTAGAAATATATTTATTTTTGTTAAAAAGTCATCTTTTATGGTTAAAAATTGATGTTTTATGGTTGAAAATTGATTCTTTTTTATGAAAACGTTTGCTATCATATTTTTTGTGCAGAATTCAATTTTTTTCCACGAATTCTAATGCTAAATTGGAAATTTAATTATTTTGGTAGAGGAAGAACTCTTTTCTTGGTTGATAATTCAGCTATCAAAGTTTAAAATTATATTTCCTTTGATTAAGAAGTCTATTACATTTTTGGTTCAGAATTTATGTATTTCGGGTAAAATTCCCTCTATTTGGCAAGCAATTTCATTATTTTTCTGACACTTCAAAAATTTTGTTGCAATGTAATTTTTTTTGGTCGCAAATTTAACTGTTATGTTGAACATTCGTTTCTTTAGATAGAAAATCGGTCTTTTTGGATTATAAATTTCACATTTTGATAGCAAAATCATCTTCCTTCGTTCAAAATTCCTTATTTTTGGTTGAAGATTCAACTTTTTCCTAATTCGTATTTTTTCTCTTGGATATTTAACTATTCGGTTAAAAGTACTGAAAAGTTAATAATTATTTCAATGAATGAATGTTATTATAATTTAATATAATGATATAATTAATCTTAAATGATTATTATTTTTATTTTTAATAATTAGTAATAATTATTTGAATAAAGCAATTTGTTTGAGATAATTATTTTATTGCAGAGACTCAAAAGTCAACTGGGAAAAATGTATTTTCCGACCAGAAAATTCAGAAAATAGCCTAGAATTTGTGTTTGAAGTTAGAGTGGCCATTTAGTTTGTCGACGCCGGACCTCATCCGACCTCATCAGTTTAAAGATTAGCATCTATCAGATACATGTTTTACATGAAATAATAAAAATGCAACGTATCTAAATTATTCTATTAAGAATAGTTCTTAACATTAGATCTTGAGATAAACGCGAAGATAGCATAAAGATGAACGAATATGATATAAAGATAACATCTTTGTAAAGTAATGAGTTCTGTATTAACATAATATTCAAATTTGAATCAACTGAAACATTTTACCCATAAAAGATTAATTCAATTACGGGAGCTCGCACTATATCAATATATTAGGCTTTTGTTATTTTATTTTTATTATTGTTATTTTTATTATTCTTGTAGAAAGCAAAATAATTATTTTAAGAGCTAGGACATAAGCGGAAAACAAATTGATTTTATTCAACAAGACACAAGGATAAATAGTTGGCTGGCACATCCATTTCGGCTTGGTTAAGGAATAATTATTGGTCAGGACATATGTTCAGATTGACAAATCATCTGAGTCCGTTAAACATAGTGACCATTCAAAATCATTGCGTGTTCGTTGATCACTACAATAGTGCATTGGACGTTGCATCCAAATTGGTAGCGCAGCCAGTTGGCTGCGGGATATCCAACACGTTTGAAAAACCCCTGGCTCATGATTTGGTTACACTTTCTGGCGTAGAATGAATTATTAAGTGTTCCACAACGTAAATTTAATAAATTAAAAAAAAAAGAGATTTTCACTCAGCGTCGTGTATTATCTATTTGAAGCAGGTGACTCGAACAACCCAAAGGCGAGGAAACATTTGGAGTATAGTTGCTCTGGTCCATGTCGTAGGCTCTACTGTACAACATACTTGGGTGTCACAACCAACACAGGTGGGTGACACAACCAACTCAGTTGGTTGTCACAACCAAAGAAATTGTTTACAGTAACCATTCTTAGGATACACTATCCAATCTTTTTTCTGAGTACGCACATCTGTCCCCAATCCTAGCATCAATACAGATAATAGAAATAACCATTTTCGGAGGGTTAAGGTTAGCGAAAAATGAAGCAGTCAATGATTCGATTCGAAAGCATTTTCATTCATGACGTGTTAATTTATTCCCCTTGAAAGGTTCATCGCTTCGTGCCAGTAACCTTTAGAATTGAAATATGCATGCGAATTCCGTTCGAGTTCTCACGATAGTTATTAGAAGGCTAGATTTGTTCGACATCTGCATACGGTACATGGTGTCATATGTGCGATGTATTTAAAACAGGAACAAGAGTCAGCAGGTGAGTGTCGGTTGAGGAAGCATGCGCTATAATTGCACCTTAAAGTGCTCAACAGTTATCAGGTGTTTCCCCGCACCAACCGACCAAAAACACCTGCTCTCAGGGCTGTCAGTCTACCTAGAATCAATTTTACTCATGACAGCATTTACTCTGAAAAAATATTTATACAAGAAATTAGGCTTAATTTAATTGCAAGTCAGCTATAAGGCCCGAGTCGAAATTTTGGTCCTATTTTGGAGCTGCTTATTAACTCAACCAAGAAGATTAATTTGCTGCGAAAACAGATAAATATTTTATCCAGAGAAGATGTCAATTTAAATCGAGCACAGTTTATTTCAACCAAAGATGAAACGAATTTTTTAACATAAAAGTGCAATCCAAAACCAAAACAAATTAATCTTCAACGAAATAGTTTCACTCTTAACCAAAAATATATTTATTTGCAACCATAAAGTTGCACTTTCAGTCAAAAGAATTAATTTTCAATTAAGTAGGTTAACTTTGTTCCCGAAAGCTATTCATCAGCAAAATATATGCATTTTTGACTATAAAAGATTGATTTCGAAGTTAGAAATACCAATCTTGAACTAAAAATGGAATATTTACATCTTCGGTTGAAAAAATTGAATCTCAAACCAGAAAAAAATTCATTTTCAACCAAATGAATGAGTTCTCCACCAAAAAGTGACATAGAAAAAATTCACAATTGAATAATGTATTAACAAAAATACGAAAAACCGTTTTAAAAATGGCAATAAACAGTTGAATATAATTCAACTTAATTATCACTTTTGCAAGTGATCATTTTTTACTATTAAAATGCAATTTTGACGTCGGTTTCCAATATTTTTGTTGATATATATTTTTATTTTATGCTGTGTAAAGATGTCACCTGATACAGAAATTAAGAACACTACATTCGATTGAAATTTATGAATTCAAAAAATTTACAATTACAAAAATTTTTCATTTTCATTACTCCTCGAACACGAAGATTCATTCTCGAAATTTTTCATAACTATAGGTTCATTGATTTTCAAGCAAGTCGAGAGCATAGATTTTATGTCCAACTGGAACGTTTATGTATACTGTGTATGTTTCAGAATTGATTTTTGTCTTTTGAAGGTTTGTATTTTTCAGTTAAAAATTTATTTCATTTGGAAGAAAAATAAATCTTTTTTGGTTTTTTTCAATCCCAAAAAAAAAATAAAATAATCGTAAGATCCGTGTTTATTCAGCGGCATGGTTTAAGAGGAATCCTCTTATTTTGATGCAATTTTTCCTCTACAATATGGTTTAAGAAGAATCCCTCTTAATTTGAGAGGATTGTTTTCAAATCTAAATAATATTAATACAATTAATTAAATTAATTATAACACTTAATACGTGTGGCCTCTACCAGTGTTCAAATTATTGTTATTTATTGTTAAATCAGAGCATTTCGGAACAGACGGTGATACAGGTATAGCAATTTACCTTTGTCAGGAGCATTCTCAAGACCAAAAGGCATGCATTCAAACTCAAAGCGTCTTCATAAATTTTCAACAGT
Organism: Neuroterus valhalla; assembly: GCA_011762715.2. Classification (NCBI taxonomy): domain Eukaryota; kingdom Metazoa; phylum Arthropoda; class Insecta; order Hymenoptera; family Cynipidae; genus Neuroterus; species Neuroterus valhalla. Next base: position 13,845 of record WSXT02200363.1, on the reverse strand, counting down.
TACCGAAGAAAAAGGTCATTATTTTTTAATTTTCTATATCTAATCGTTTACACATATTTAAGAGACGGTGTTAAGTGTCAAAACCAAGACATTTTGAGTATTTTGAAGGAGACCAATTTTCCTTCCAAATTGGGAAAGTGGTTCCCAGGGTGTTCAAGCGATATTGTACACTCGTATTTGAAGGACTTTTTTGACCTACATAGAAAACGAATAAGCGAATCTATAAGGGTCGAAGGGTCGAATGGTGCACTTTGAAGTGGATAGAGTGCGGATCATCGTATAAACTAAACCAAGAATAAAAGGCCCAGCACGTGTCAGTCAAAAACTGTCAGTGCCGCGGTGGCCGATAATATTGACACTGACGCGTGGTAGCGGTTGATATGAGCGACAGGAGATGTATAGAATGCACTTTGCAAATTCGGAACATGTGGCATGCCGCATGGCGCACAACCTGCTCTGCGGAATAAAATAACATGAAATTACTGGAGCGAAATATGCGATAAAAACTACACAGTAAATGCCAGTTCATAAATTTTATCCCGAAATTCGATCAAAATAATACAAAAGAGAATAACACAATAAAAATTTTTTCAGAGTAAAAAGTAACATTTATGAACATATGATTTAAACTTGAGAAGGACATTTTATAATTTTTTCCTTCTTATTAAACGATTTAGACTGAGAGAGTATACTATGTCAAATAGGTGTCCTGTTTTATTTTCTTGAAACACTCAAAATACCCTGGTTTTAACGAAACCAATGTTTACACACTACATTGTCGTATATACTTATCAATTAATTAGTTGTAACACTCAACACTATCTCTTGAATATGTGTCAACAGTTAGGGATTGAACGTAAAGTTAGTGACCCTTTTTTTGAGCTATATTCAAGAACAATCTTATGGACGCTATGAGATTGGCCGTATGCCTTTTGGTTTTAAGAATGCTCCTGCGATGTGAATTGCTATACATGCTTGTTTTGTATCAGGATTCTGTTTACAAAGATCGTGAGTAAAACAGGTCCTTTAGGTTTTGTATGTTCTTTTAGTTCTGTAAACTAGATTCCGAAACATAACATTTTACATGAAAATGTCCAAGTGTCCTGGTTTTTCTTTCGACATATCTGGTAACCCTATCAAATAGTAAATTTGCCTACTAACTTGTCAGTTTGTCACCTGAACCTAATCGATGCTATTCATCAATGGCAAATTTTTCCATTCCTTAATTCAATAATAAAATTTAATATTTGAAAGAGTAATAGACGCTAGTCATATTTGGAATTTCTAACTTACATGGAAATAATACAAATTACCATTATTTTTTGCAATTCACATTTTTTTATTCTTCGATTGCCACCACTTCTAATTAGACGACAACCGAAAGATTAACAAATTGTGGCATTTTGCACATAGATGAACAATCCGACCCATATTCCAAAAATGTTGGTAACCATTCGTAGGACTCTTTTGAGAAAGACCGATCCTAGCTCGCCCACGTGGACCAAAGCAGGTACTATTATCCCCTCCAAATAAACATTGAAGTACGATTACTGACATATTAAATGGTAATAAACGCCATTTCGAACAGTTCCTCCATTTCTTCGGAAATCATAAAGTCCAAATGGCTTAAGATGCATGAAGTTTAGTATATAGTATGTTGTGTCACTCAACAACTGTAATCAAATCATGCAAAGAGTATTTTCAACTACTTTATTGGCGAAAGTTATAATTTGCATAGTAATATTCAGAAATAGCATAAATTCCAAACACGAATAGTATGTCCAGTTTTTTGTGTTTTTTAATTCAAAGCTTATGATTTGTTTAGCAATATCGAGAAATTGGAATTTCTCTCCTAACCTAAAAATCATCCCTTTTTTCGGTAGAATGGTTTAATTATTTGGTAGAAATTTAATTGTTTTCTCTTTAATTCAACAATTATGTTATAAAGTTATCATTTTTGTCTTGAAAGTTCAACAATTTATGGTTGTAAACACATTCTTTAATTATTATTCTTCTGTATTCGTTAGAAACGAAATTATTTTGTTCAAGAATCATTCTTCTTGGTTAAAAAGCAATCTGTACCTATTGGTCGAGGATTCAACTCTTTTATTGTGAAAGTTTGTCTTTTTTTTTATTCAATTTTTTTTCATTCAAATTCAAAATCTTTTCTCGGTTGCAATGTCTGCTATTACATTTCACGTTGAAAACTCATCTTTTTAGGCAGGAAGTTCGTTTTTTTGTTGTTGAAAAAGATTTATTTTCCAATTGATATTCTTTTAATATTGATATTAAAAGATGTGAATCTTTTATTATATGTGGTTTTTCTTTAGCTGTAAATTTGAACACTAAGTGAGAAGTTGAACTAATCTGTTCAAATTTATTTTATTTTTTAAAATAATTTATTTATCTTTCCTCAAAAATGTAACTATCTTGAATAAATATCGAAAATTTAGGTATTCCTATTTTATTTTAAAATTGATATTGTTTAGTTGAAAGTTCATGTATTTTGTTGAGAATTTTGCTTTTTTCTGTTTTTCCACTTGAATGCGAAGTGAATAGATAAAACTCAACAAAACAATCCTAACACTCTTGGTTGGAAGTTCATTTCTTCTTCCCAACTGAAAGTTCAACTATTCTATTTTTCTCAAAAAGTAATTTTTTTACAGTTAGAAATTCATGTATTTTATTGAAAATGTTGCTTTTTCTTATTCTCCAACTTTAATGCGAATTAAAGTGGATAGAATCCAAAAAAAAAATCAAACTAATTTTGTTCAAAAGTTTATTCTTCAATTATTTTTTATTGAAAAGTATGTAATCATATTCTCGGTTGGAAATTCATATTTTTTATTTCATCAATTTTATTATTTGATTGGAAATTTCATTATTCGCTTCAAAATTCGCACTTCTTTCCTAGAAATTAATCTGCGTCGGTCCATGGTTAAACTAATTTGTCGAAAATTTGTCTTCACTTGTTGAATCCAACTGTTTTTATTTTGGGAAATTCATTCGTTTTTCTTGGTAGAAAATTCATTTTTCCAACCGAAAATACAAATGTTCCATCTCTGGTTCAAAATGTATCTTCTTTAGTTTAAAAGCCAACAATTTGTTTGTGAGTTTGGCTATTTTGTTGAGAATCAGTCTTTTTTTATTTTCGTCATCCATTTCTTCAATTTTTCTTTTTTGTTTGAATGAGTACTATTTTCTTTCAAACTCATCGTGTTGAAACCATTTTCAACTTTATTGGTTTAAAAATGCAACTGTTTTGTTTTAAATGATAATACTGTGTATTATATAAATTTTTACAATAATTTGTGAGCAGATTTCGCAACTGAACTGAAAAATTAATTTATTCTATAATTATATTTACGTTTATATTTTCGAAAACTAATGTTATTTATCTTTTTGTTCCAGGTACGTATCTCTTGTTCTTATTAACATACACTGCCAGCAGAAGGTAACGTAAAAAATACGTTTAATTTATCTCTAACTAATTTTCGAAAATACCATAAAAATACCATACTTCAGTTCATACTATAGAATGCAAATGTGAACATTATATGGACATCAATTTTGAGTTAAAAAAATTGATCATTCGAAACCTTGAATTACGGAATTACAATTAACGCTGCGGATCAATTATTATTATTGTTGAGCTTATCGCAATTGAATCTGATTTACATGGGTGCGATGGTCCATACTCTATGGGACGCGACACGTGGGTCGAAGTGCATTAAAGATGAGGCACAATAGAAACAGGAAACGTAAATTTACACCAAACCCCTCAACAGACCAATGTGGGCGCAAACACGTACATTGCTTTAATGTCTATGAGACAAAATTACTGTTGAAAATTGCGAGGAAGTAAATAACAGTTGAAGAAAATAAGAAATGTGCATTTAAAAACCACGCGCGTCTGAAGTAAAACTTTAGCAGCGACGAAACGATTCAAATTTCACACTGTTGTGCTAATTGATTTTAGTTCTTTTAGTTACACGACTGACCTGCGATTTAACTTTCTCTCTCAATTTCTTATTCTTTCACCCAAAAGTTTCACTTCCGAAAATTTCACTTCCAACTTGCATGCTTTTCTAAGCACGTGTTATATTTTTGCGAACCACACAAGTTGGAAGTGAAACTTGTAAGTGAGAGAATAAGAGAAGGAGAGGGTAATGTTAATTGCCACACGCACATTTTTTTCTCCAAAATCTGCACAAATTTGACACATTTGTATGTCATTGGAAGCAACTTTACAAACTTCTTAGTGTATTTCTTGATAAAGAATTATAACAAAATTTGCAAATTTTTATAAAGATGGCCTTGTTTAAGAATACATCTTTTAATCACTGTCATAATGCAGACTATATATATTCTTTCTCCTATTCTAGTTTTTTCAAAAAAAATTTTCGAGATACTTTTTTCCCCCTATTTTCGAGAAACTTCCCCTTTCTCCCCTTTCTCCCGTATTTTTGCTACTTTTTGCCTGAAAGTTTTTTCTTGTTAAAGAGTCAACTTTTATTTTTTCATTTCAAACTTATCTCTTGTGGTTAGAAATTCTACTCTTTGGTTTAAAATTAAATTATTTTGTTGTTTCGGATCGAAAATAAAAATTTAAAAATTCTGCATCTGGTTGAAAATTGATCTCTTTTTAGTTTGAAAATCACCTTTTTCATTGAAATTTGATCTATTTTGTTAATAATTCATCATTTTAGCGAAAAATGGATCTTTTTTGTTGAAAAATTATCTTATCAGTTTAGAATTTCACTTTTTGGTTGAGTGATAGATTCTTTTTTTTGATGTTATTGATAGAAAATTCATCTTTGTAGTTGAAAACACAACTACTTAGTTTAAATTCATGTACTTTGTTGAAAATTCATTTTTCTTGTTGCATAATTATCTATTCCATATTTGGTGATCAATTACATTTTTTTATTGTCATTTTAACGATTTATTTAAATGCAACCTTTCTTAGTCGCAAAATCCACTGTTTTGTTGATAATTGGTCCTTTTGTTAAAAATTCCACTTTCTTGGTTAAAGATTCAACCGCCCTTTGTCTTTTCCTTAAATATTCATTTATTTGGTTAAAAATAGCAATATTGTCGTTTTAAGTTTAATTTACGCCGCATTGAAATTTGATCTTTTATTAAAAGGTCCGTCATCGTTTGTTGGACAGTTGTTTTTTTTTCGTAAAATTTGATTGAGTTGTTGATAATTAATCCTGTTCAGTTGGAAATTTTCATCGAGAAAAATCATGTTTTTTGGTAAACCATTCCCTCTTTTTTTGTTCAAAATTATTCTTCTTCAATTAGGAGTTAATGTTAGTCGACTGCATATTATATTTTTGGCCGGATTCACTTTCTCAGTGATAAAAATTGTACTGTTTGGTTGAAAAAATTAATCCATTTGATGACATCTCAGTAAATTTTTAGAAACTATTTTTTCATCTTCTGCTAAAAAACTTAATATTTCCTCGTTAGAAATTCAACTGTTTTATTGGAAAATTATGTTTTCGAGTGGAAATTCCTTTCTCAAAAAAAAGCGATATACCCTTTATGATTAAAATTCAATCTTTCTCAATAAAAAAGTCTGGCATCACATTTTTGGTCCAGATTTCCTCTTATTCTTAAAAATTGCAATCTTTGAAGGAAAATTTAGTTTTTTTGTTGGTAATTTGACTGTTATGTTGAGAAGTCATCTTTTTTGTTTGTAAATTCATCTGGGATTCAACTATTTGGTACAAAATAGGTCTTTCTTGATGGAAGAATGCATTCTTTTGTATTGTAAATTCATCTTTTTGTAGGAAGTAATTATTTTTGGTTGGAAATTGACCTTTATTGGTTGAAGGTTCATTATTTCTAATTTAAACTCGATTTTTGAGGCTTCTTTCATATTCGGGTTCAAAGATAATCTCTTTTGGGTAAAAATTCTACTATTTTGTAAAAACTTTGGTTTATCTTCTTTAATTCAACTATTTTGTTGAAAATTCCCTTTTTTCGTTAAAAATGCGATATCTTCCGATGAAATAAATCTGTTGGAAGTTTAATTATCCTGCTGTAAATTGAGCTATGTTGTGATAGTCTAATTTTTTTTCTGAAAATTCGATTGTTTGAAAAAAATCCTCTCATTGGATTGGAAATTGATATTTCTGTGTTATTAACTGTCAATCAAGCTTCATTGCTCGGTTGAAAGTTATATTTTTGGTTAGAAATTCGTCTTTTGGCTGATTTTCAAATTTATTTTTGACTGAAAACTGTTGTGTTCAAGTTTATAATTCAACTAGTTGGTTGAAAATTTTTAGCAACTTTTTAATGCAACTGTTCTGTTACAAGTTAACTTATTCTTATAATGTTTAGTTACTTTGTGTATCACATTTTTTGGGGAAAAAAGTAATTTTTCTTGGTTAAGAATGAGATTCTCGTGAAAATGTCTCATTGGCCCGAAAGTTTAACTTTCTTTCGTTGAAAATTCGATTACTTTGTTGACAATTAATTTATCATCTTTTTTGGTCAAAAACGTGAACGTCTTTCAAAAGTTAGTTCTTTGGATTGAAAAATCACATAACATGTCGGAAAAGTCCTATTGCAATAGGACTTGGTTCAATTCAACAACGGAGTTTGCAGGTGCTATATTAGCAGTCTCACTCAGCTGTTTTTAGCAGAAATTTGGTTATATTCAACAAGTCTGTTTTCTCAGTGTGCTTGTTTGACAATGGTCTTGTTGGATCGAAAATTTCAATGATTCAATCGAAAAAAATTTGTCTTTTTGGGTTGAAAATTGTAAAGAAAGGGTATTAAGGAATAAAGCACGGTTATCGATAAGGGTAAGGGGGGGGGGGGGTGTGATCTAAGAAAACACAAAACTGATAAAGTAGTTCATGGACGGCCCCTGCCAAAAAAACATGATTCAGACCGTCACTGTTTCATCGAAAGCGTCACCATTTTCCCAGTTGACAAAAAAGCCTATAGAATTTTCACATAAAAAATTTGGTGTGAAGGTGAAATACTGTTAGAAGTGACTTTGATTTGCTCCATTTGGCTGTACTATCCCCTCGACGGTACCTTACTTCTAAATAACCAAAGTCGGAGAGAGGAATTCAATTTGTAAAGGGTCAAAAATCTCCTTTCTCACACACGCTCTATTGTGTCTGGGCCATTAATAATCGAGTGAGAGTTGCCGAAATCGACTTGCAACACGTCCTCAGGAGCAAAGAGTTACGGTTCAACGGTTATCTGAACTTCGAACCCGGCTTTGAAATCCCACAGGGGAGGGTTCGACCAAATATGAGACAAGACTAACAGTTTCCAAGGGTGTGAAATTCTAGTCACGTGGAAATATTTCACATCGTGCTACGAATATCTTGGGATTATTTTAGGCAATATTCTCATGCTCTTTTCAAACATACAGGATATATGCACGTGTGAATTCACGAACGTTTTCGTTCCTGAATCAATATTGCATTGAAGAAAAGAAACCTCTTCCGGTAGGAAGAAATACGAATTTCAAGAAACTTGTTATTATTTAATAAGAAGGCCAATTCTTTAGCTGTGTAATAATGCGATTCACATTTTACCACAGTTGAAGCACTGATCTCTATAATACAATGGATGCACAATCCAGAGGGAAAGTCATGTGCCTGAATTGAACTATTGAAACAGAAAAAAAAGTTTTGATTCAAGCCATAGGCTGAGCAGTCTTTTATACTGTGGGCGATTACGAAGATTTTGATGGTAAATTTGAATATAGTGAAAAGGGAAAATAATAATAATAATACGAAATCCACGCTCAAAAAAAAAAGTTACCGTTTCGTCACTGAAGTTAAGAAGCGTTGGTCACGGTTAGCACATGGATAGGTGACCGTCCGGGAATCCCGCATGCTTGCGGGAGACTATATATTCCTGTGTATTCAACTCAACCAATTATGACTCTTCACGAGTTTCGCTTATCCTATAAGGGATTATGGCCTATATGTACAAAAATATATTATATTAATTTAAAACTCGGTAGAATTTTATTATTATGGAATATAATGTTGTATATAATAAAAGAGACATGTATTTATTAGATCCCTATCATAGAAGGTATCAGATTTGTGTGAAATTGACCCCCCCCCCCCCTGTTTCTGTCAAATGTCCACGTTTTGGGCCCCCCTGAATCCGAAAAAATTATTTTCGCGCATGTTTTTGTCTGTCTGTAGATTCTTAGTTTGTTATCACGATAACTTTCGAAAGAATTTTCTGGATGTTTTTTTTCTGATTTTAGTGAAATAAAAATTCATTATAAATGTTTGAAGCATAGATTGAAGAATTCGACAAGTCGGCGTACTTTAAAATAGTGAAAAAAGTATTTCATGTTTTTATAGTTTAGAATATAAAAGTTTATACAAAACAAGTTATTCTATTGAAATAAAATGTATGATCATAAAAATATGAATCTTTTCCAAAGTGATCAGAAACATAATATCACACTCTTGGTATAGGAATAAAATTTACATCACTTGAATTCAAATTGATATTTTTTAACCATTCCTCGCATTGCTCCGGATTTTTTATCTGAAACTTATGCACATACGTAAAAAATACTTATTCTGTGATTGTTTTTCAAATCCGTGAACAAAGTATTAAAAATACAATTAAAAATCTGATAACTTCTATGATGAGAATTTTAAAATGTGTAAACAAAAATATATAGGTACCTAACCTCACATTTTAGAATCTGAGTATCTACCGGATTATACTCACGTGTGAAAGGTCCTGCCTCCACCGACATCCTTTTTCGCACAATACGAAGCAATTGCAACCATTTTTCAACATAACTATCTCACTTTATTAGTTAAATAATTCACTATAGTAATAATGAATTCGCAGCTGTCACATTGACCTAATGTATCGCCGCCATATGAAATTTTGTAATGTCAGACGGGAAACTTACCTGAAACATAAATAAAATGTCGATATTGACTTCTGAGACTATGCGATACTTACCCGATTCCTACTATGTCGACATTTTTTTCCGCAACAGCATACGTCCATAGGAATAAGGATATCGAGTTGAAAATTTCGGAAAATGGCTAAAAGGCACTAATAAACGTTTGAAGGGTTCTAAACTTCTGGGACGACAAACACAATTTATTTTGCAATTCTTAATTTTAGTTTTCAATGACATTAAAATAAATAGAATTATATCATTATTTTCGACTATTTGAGACTGTTAATGACTTCACAACATGAAAAGAAGAATTTTTACAAAAAAATATGAATTATCGGTGAAGAAATGCAAACTCGTTGTTCGATCAAAATTCAAAATAGTTGTCTTTTATCCTCCCACAAAATTCCTACCTGAAGAAGAGAATAATGCAAATCTGAAAATTTCAGCAATGCGACATCTTTGACATACTAACAAGGAAAAACGATTAAAATCTACTAACAACACTTGTATTTGCTTTTTATCAGTTGCTAAGTGACCCCGTTGTCGCCGGCCATCTTTGTTTACATCCTCCTTCAGACGTCATGATTCCAGATTCCAGTTATATGACAAGTAAACGAAAAGAGCAAAGTGCCGAAATCTGTCACTCGTCCAGCCCCTCTCTCAACGCACGGACGTGCGAGAAGAAGGAACGGATAACCGTTCAGAGAAGGGGAAGTGCAACGAGTGAGAAGCAATCCGTGCACATTCCTATCATAAATATTGATATTTTTGTTCTCTAGACAGTCTAGACCTGAAAAATATACTTTTATGTTATAAAAAACTTTATTTACATAACGGATGATTACGCTTAAATAATTTGATTTTCATCGCCTGATCTAGGGATTTTCTAAGTCATAAAATACTGACCTTAAATATGTCATTAACCTCAGAACATCGCCCCCTGATCAGAAACGTTGCCACTGGCTTTGACTCTAACACAATCAACCCCCGTTGAATAAAACTTTTTTTTCTCACTTTAATTTCTCTCTTCCTCTCCTTCCCTCTTTCTCCACTAGCCAAAAAAATGGTTTGACCAAGCCTGATCAAATAAAAATAAAAAAAGGCGTTGCATGCGCTCAGTGAAAAAGCTCGCAAAAGAGAAAACATCAAGTTGGAAGGTTGAACAGCCTTCTCCTGTTCACTTTCAGTGGCCAGAACGTTTGAATGAAATTTCCGCGCTGGTTCACTATACTCATCAAACGAGTTCTCGATGGAGGTTTACTTTGCCGGAAAAAAGGGAAGTGACACAACATTGTTCAGTGTTCTTTATTGGCACCGGATACTGTCTGCTGCTCCCGTATGGGAAAATTGCACGTGCGTACGATGCAATTTTTTCGACGTCAAAAACTTCTTTTTTTTTTTTGTAGTGGAAATAACGAGTTTGGTTTTTTTCATAGATTCGACGTGTGTCAAAAAATTTCTTGCAGGATCCCTGCAATGTCCAATCATTCTCGAAAACCTATTTTGTCTCACAGTAAGTCCTGAAGGCAATTAAAATCATGTTCGAACCGGTTTTGAAGCGACGACCGAGCACGCTTATGTCAACACCCAGGACCGCCTATATAATGCCTGAACGCGGCACCTTAGACGGCCGAGAGTCACTAAGTAAACAACTTTTATACTACTTCCTGTTCGAGCGGCGGCCTCCGGTGTTGGCCGTCAAGGGACAGAAGACAGAAGCAGTCAAGCTTGAACAACCGTAAAGCCTGCCAGAAATCGAGCGGGCCTACATCAAGAGAAGAGTGTTTCACAATGAACTTTAATGTTCATGTAGTATATTATTTCCTTGTTCATAAGTGAACGAAATTTATATTTATTTTAGTAGACTCTAGAGTTCTTTTTTCCATTGAATATTTTATTATTTGGTAGAAAAATTAATTGCAGAATTGTTCCATTTTTATCTTTGACACAAAAATAAACTTTGAGTTACAAATGAAAAGAAAACTGTCAACACAATAGTCAAATTTGTGACGGAAGAGATAAATCTTATATGAAAGAAATGCTTTTTGTTAGAGTTCAGCTTTCAACCAATCACTTACATTTTTGGCCGAAGAAGATAAGTTTCTATTAAATTAGTTGTATTTTTAACAAGATTAGTAATTTTTAATCGAGCAGTAGAATTTTTAACCACAAGAGATAAGTTTGGAATGAAAAATATAAAAGTTGATTTTTAACAACAAGGAAGAACTTTCGGTCAAAAATAGCAAAAAATACGGAAGGAAAGGGGATTCCTTGAAAATAGGGTAAAAAGAAGTATCTCAAAAAGAGTGCTAAAAAAACTAGAATAGAAGAAAACGTAAAAAGTCCGCATTTCAATAGTGATTTAATTAGTATATTATTCACCTAGGGGGAGAAGGGGGACTTTTCCGACAAGTCATGTGCGAGCGCGATGTCTACGAAGCGTGGATAAAGCTTTACTTTCTACTCCCTAGGAAGTGAAAAGTACTTTCTACTCCCTAGAGAGTAAAAAGTAGAGCTTTAGACCCGCTTCATAGACGTCGAAAAGGCCTCAAATCATGCATGTGTTCTGAAAAAATTATTGATGAACATGTCCATTTTTATGAAAATTTGAACATTTTGTTATAATTCATCATCACGAAATGCACTAAAAAGTTTGTAACTTCACTTTCAATGACATACACATGTGTCAAATTAGGGTACCTGAAGAAAATTGAGGAAACACACTTTCTTAGAAATTTGATTGGATCCGAGTTCCTTATTGCTTTTCACGGAAGATTAAAGCAGGCGACAAAGTGTGTTCACTTCCTCTAGAGGCGGAATGAAATCAAAGTACTCATAGTCTTTTCTGAGTTAATTGAGCCTCATGTAAAAAAAGAAAAGGTTTATTGCTCTAGGGCAGGGTTGGACTTTGGAGCGTAAACTCCTGCTTTGTGGAGAAGAGGTTAAGTTTTCCCCTTGAAAAAAAAACATGAGAAAAAAAATAGTAAGAAGAACTCCAACAAAAACGCCTCTACATTTCCGTTGCTTCCAAAAATACAAATTTAAAGTAATTCAGACCAGAAAGAAAGTTAAATTAAAAGTCGCCAACTCCGTGAATCGGAGCAAAAAGTCGAAAGTCGGAATTCGATTGGTCAACTTTCTGGTTACGATATGGGACGATACGAATCGATCCAGCAGACGAAATCGCCGTACCATGTAACTTTTACCATGGAGCTTGGCTCCTTAATAGGGGAAGCGAACCCATGTAACAGGACGCAAATTACTTTCGTGAGTTTCGCAGAGCCCAAATCTTTAATCGTCTGGAGCTGATCCAATTTGGTGCACGAGTGTCCTAAACGATCAGAGAATGAGAAAAGTACGAGTCTCGGGACAGGAATTCTCCCTTTCTGATGAGAGTTTAGTTGAAGAGTTTGGAATTGTTGCCTCGTCTTCTAGAATCTAGTCTGAGGGAAAGGAATATTCCGAGACTCGAACTCGGAATACAAAAATAGGAGAAGGCGGGAATCAGAAGAAAAAAAAGATAAAAGTATACAGAGAATGCAAGAGCTGGGTGAGAGAAGAGCTTCGTACGTGCTCTGTAACTAAGAGGCTTCGTCATCGAAGATGTATCTTTTGTACGAGTACTCGCATCAAGTACTCCTGTTGCAGACCGTGAAAAAAACTTGATCAGGAAGAATTTTTCTCTCCAAATTAGCCGGAATGTACATCCAAAAATGGTGAAAGTCACTTTTTTAAATCCTTTCCCCTGTTACAAGAAGAAAGATGCACTTCCAAAATCTCTTATTAAATGCTCAAAGAACAAATTAAGCTAAAATCGCCTAAATACACTGGTTCCGTTAATCATTCTTCATTCCAACTCATTACTTTCATCGCACATTAGTGTTTTACCGCACATGTTCCACAGGATTTGCATTCCAATCGTGTGGGCATCATAGAGTTGATACAGAATAGATAGAGGCGACAAGCCAGCTTGGTATCCGTCCGCACATAGAGAGAGAAAGAGAATGAGATGATCCCAAAACAGAAAAGGGAACCCCAGGCACTCTGTCTCTTTCTCTCTCAGTGAAGTTGAGCGGACGGTTCCGCTCACAGAGCGGCCTATGGCTTGTCGCCTCTGTCTGTATTAACTTGATGATGCCCGCACGATTGGAATGCGATTCCTGTGGAACATGTGTGGAAAAACACTGATGGACGATGAAAGTAATGAGTTTGAATCAAGAACGATTGACGGAACCAGTGTATTTAGGTAAGGTGAATGGTAGTGTACAGAGAGGTAGAACAAAGAAGGGATGGATGGAATGTGTGAATAAGACTCTAAAGGAAAGAGGAATAAGGAGTCATAGAAAAACAAGAGCTTGCTTGACAAGATGTGATAGATTTGTTCAGTGGCTATTATACTAGTTTTGTTGAGCTCTTTCCATGGGGTGATTATTTGAGGGATTGATCAGCGACCCGTGTCGGAGCGATGTTGTGGGACGAGTGTCCCAGCAAATTCTTATTCCTTATCCTACACATCCTTTGCTCAACCTTTGTATGTAAACTCCATAATTAAGCTTCATGGTGTAATAATAATAAGAAGAAGAATAAGAATTCTGGAAATTCATTTTTACGTTATGGGTTTCTCAGGAATTGTGATATTATATTTAAAAAAAAAGAAGAAAAAAAAAAGAAAAAAAAAGGAAAAAAAAAGAAAAAAAACCTAAGAGTAAACAAAAAAGTTTCCTGTGCATTCGTTGATCTGGAAAAAGCTTTCGACAAGGTAAATAGAACCAAACTTTGGGAAGTCTTAAAAACAATACATGCAATATATAATGGTAGAAAAGCAAGTGTGAGAGTAAATGGACTACTAAGCGACTGGTTTGATATTAGGCAGGGCGTTAGGCAAGGGTGCGTTATGTCCTCTTGGATGTTTAATATATACA
>WSXT02200352.1:0-18785 GCA_011762715.2 Neuroterus valhalla | reverse complement strand
AAACCTTAAAAAGTCGACATCTTCCAGACTATTAGTCTAGTCTGGAAGATGTCGACTTTTTGAGGTTCTATAGCCTTCAATTATTGAAACTTAGTTTTCCCAGACGTTGAAGAAAGAAATCTACAATTCTTTTTATGTATAAAATACGTATTTATTACATATCTAATAAGCATTTATTACTTATGTTACGTATGTACACGTATTCGATATTTATCCATCTATTACGCATCAATAGAAGTAAGAAGGGAATGACGTTCCGTATGTATTGTAATTGAAGAAAAAGATAAGATGATCTCTCGGAACCAATTTTTCATTTTCAATTAGCTCAGTTCCAGTCGAACCTTTGACTAGCATTATTGCTTTTATTTTATTTCTTGACATTGCGTTTACTCTCTACAAAATTCAACTTGCCAGTTATGCGTTATCACAATTTTTCACCGACCCATCTACATCTTGGGATTACAAATTCATCGAATAAATGAATTTATAAGGATAAAATGCAAATATTTATTTGTTAATTTCTTCGACTTAGTTTTTCTCCTGATGAGGACCTTGAAGAGGTCGGAAGCTTGAGCTAATTGAAAAGAAAAAATTGGTTCCGAGAGATCATCTTATCTTTTTCTTCAATTATTACGTATCTTACTGCACAAACAAGTCATCAATTTAATGACTCATAGAACCTTAACTTTTTTATATCAAAATATACTATTGGAATTTGTATTGGATATTGGGATATAATAGTGTTGCAAAAAGTTTTTTATTTTTTTAGTAAAACATTTATTATAATGAATTGTCAATCATGCTTCGTGAAATAAAAGTTATCAATACTTCATTCTTTCGAATTCCAAATTCATAACAAGACAAAATTAAATGGTAGTGATATACTTTTCCAATTATATTTTCAAATTTGTATATTTCATATGTTATTAGTTTTTCATACATAATTTTACAATATCAATATTATATTTTTATATTTATAAGATTTTTCAATATGTTTTGATATCAACAATAGAGGGTTGGCGCGCGAAGCGAGCAGGGGTGCAGCCCCCCTAGTGTATATATATATATATATATATATATATATATATCAGTATTGGAGGTGGACTTCCGTTTCCGGAGTAAATGCTCACAGCCACAGTGAAGTTTGGTGCGAGGTTTCGTGAAATTGAGGCAAGTGGGTGGAAAAAGTGTGTTCAGGGGATTCGTAAGGAGAATGTGAACGATGTGAGAAAAGAGAGAATTGAGGTGTGAATCTTTTGCAGGATTAAGATGGATTTGTATGTGCAAGAATATTGGAATGACTTTGTTGTGTCGTCACAAGGAGAGACTAGGCCCTCTGTCTTTGAGAGTAGCAAGACAGTAGGTACGGGGTTGGAGCGCCAGAGACGGTGAGTCTGAGGCGTAAAAATATAAATGGATTAATGGGTAACGAGAGGTGTGAAATCAAGAAAGAAGAGGATTCCGATGACCGAGTGTACTGAACACTGAAACGGGAGACTAGCGAGAGGAATATATATATATGAATATACAGCAAAATGATGAAAAAGGAGAAGTTAAGAGCGAAGACCTGGTGATAAAATATATTATAAATTACGTAATTAAAAAATGTTCAGGTCATCGCTGGAAAAAACCATAAACGAAGATGAGGCTCGAGGGCAGATGCCTAGTGCAATTACCAGAGGAGCAGGAGGTGTCAAAAAAAAGCGTAGATGAGTTAGAAAATAGGATAGAAACAACACAGCACGCAATCCAGAAAGTTGATGAGCGAGAGGGAGAAGCAGGATAGGAATAAGGCGAGGTTAAGAAAAATAGAAAGGAGAATGGGAAGGAGTGAGAGGGAGTAGAGAGCAGGAACAGTATACTTTTAAAGGTATAAGATTGAAGGAGAGATATTTGAACGGCGATTTCGAGCCTCCCTCCTGATGTTATACCCTGGATTCTCTGCTGTCAGACATGCCTATGTAAAGGTTGGTCTCTTTAGAGCTAAGGTATCTATTAGGCCTTTTTTTCACTAGCTAAGAGCCATTCATGATGCCAGCAAGTTACTCTCGCTTCTGCCTAATCTTGACGTATATGTCTATTATAAAATTAATTGTCAATCTATTAAGTGTTACCATGAATGATCTCCAGAGCATGTCTACGATGCTTTGTTTGAGAAAAATAAATCCTCAAGCTATCCATGCATAATATATGAATGACCTTATGCATACGAGTTAAAGACCCGCAGTTCTCATAAGTAGACCCGACTGCGTAGAGCGAGGATTAGTGACAGAAGCAAAATGAAAAAGAAAAGAGAGCTCATGGTGTCTTCATAAAAGACGCCACTCGAGAAGATAACGCTGTTAGTTTCAATAAGATGATTCCGAAGTGAAATAGAAATTGGCTTTTTGGAAGCGAAAAATCCGTTGTTTCTTCACCAACCATCCTAATACCAGCCACTGCGGAACGAGCGTCTGATACTCTAATTAGGAAGTGAAGATCCGGGTCAGACGTTTGTGTGCAGGAACACAATTCCTTGTCTTGAAGTTTCTGATACCACCTGGTCCGATATCTTCGTGATCCTCACTAATTCTTCCACTTTATCGGAAATGAGTGTTAGGCATTTCTTAGAGAATGTTATAAGGTTGCTTCAACGCTCCTTGAACGCATGATGTTTTCAGTTGCTGAAAAGGCGTGACCGTAAGGAAGAAACAGTTGATTCTCACTAAACTGTCCCTTGATCTTTTGTATTGTCCTTCTTTCATCAGATAACACCTGTATATTGCTCTTGATGTGTTATTTGCAGTCAGCAGCTTCGATTTATTCAAAAAGTGATAGTGGATCATCACTTTGTGAGCAGACTTCTAGACACTCACTTACCTCAGATATCCCAAAGAAGGGCAACATCAATTTAAACAAGATTTGAGGACTTTGAAGAAACTTGGATCTCGATGTTTCTGCTCTTCTTGGAATAGCCATCACATCTGAAAGAAAGTCCAGTTCTTACAGTTTTTTCTAATGTTACTACCTTTCCTACCTCTGCAACTCTTTCGAGCTCTGGGTGCTTCTCGCATTACAGATAATGCTGGAATAGCAGCAATCCAGCAAGAGATTCTAAAGTCATTTTGTCTGCAAAAGATGTAGGTCGTCGATCATCGTGTTCCCAACAAAATGATTTCTAGCACCCTGAACTCCAGGGCAATCGACATCGTTGCCGATCCATTGTTTAATGCTTTGCGCGGTCAATCATTTCGAACTACATTGACATCTGGGTTCAATGTTGGCATATTTCTCTTCAAGAGCAGCTTGTGATGAGTTCGTCCATCCCTGCAGTGTTCTTTAGGTAAGGGGAAGGCTGCATACTTAAAGAGATCGCTTAGGATCCGAGAGACTCCGCAGAGGACTTTACCCAGGTGCTATTCAGCTTTAAGCACAGTCGTGGATGCTCAAGGTTCTTCATCCATTCAGGTGTCCTAATCACGCAGGAATGATTGGTTAACGACAGATGCAATGTAGCCCTCAGGGTATTGAACTACCGTTCTTGTCACTCTTGAAGGTGTTGGTTGCGACTCTGCCAAGTTAGAGACACCTTGTTCATGATAATTGTTTTTCATACCGATGCTCTTAGAGGAGCTAAGTCATCACTGATTTTTAACTTTCATGCTAAGACCATGTGCCGATAGCATGCCAAGGGCATTTTTCAGAACAAATTCTCTCTCTTTTTCGAAAGGAGAAGCTTCAAAATTTCTCAGTTTCAATAAGACGTGCGCTCGAATGTATTTCCAAACCCATAGTAGAATATACATCAACATATTACTATTAGAAGTTTTAGCACATATATCAGTCCAATAACTAAGTATTTACCTTTCAAGTAGTAGAGAATGACCGTCGGATTATCCGCTCCCTACACTGGAACAAAAAAGAACGGAGTGATAAATATTTTTCCGAATATTGAACATCTTCTGAAGCATAAACAAAGTGGTTCTAAGGATTGAAGAAATCTGCATAGTGTCTTTAAGTAAAGTATCCGCTATTAAAAGATTATTTCTTTTTATGGGTGAAGAATGACATGGACACAAAACAACGTTATTAGGAAGAAAAAATATGTCGGGTCCTTCAGAAAATTCTTGTGTACATTATGGTCGTTCTCATATGGGCTCATTATTCATCTCCATTTGCGAATTTCAGTCGGTCGCTAATTCTTCTTTTGTATGAAGCTCAAGTCACTTCAGGAGAAAGAAATAACACGAAAACGATGATAAGATTTCGAATCGTTAAACCATGAAGCATGCGAGAATGGATAGAAGAATTACCTTTGCGCACA
Organism: Neuroterus valhalla; assembly: GCA_011762715.2. Classification (NCBI taxonomy): domain Eukaryota; kingdom Metazoa; phylum Arthropoda; class Insecta; order Hymenoptera; family Cynipidae; genus Neuroterus; species Neuroterus valhalla. The sequence goes on along the minus strand of WSXT02200352.1, from coordinate 14,482 downwards.
AAAATAAAATAGAATTTGAAAGAGATGCCTTCATTAGGGATGCATGATGCACATATAAAATCTCATATCCCTGACGGGTTAGTGAATAAAAGAAGTCAGATTGGCATTAGGCAGCTGTCATAATTGACATTTTTCTTATCACATTGATCTCAACAAAATGTTGCAATACTGTAATTTTTAAAATGCCTCCAATTCAGTTTCCGAATCTAGTTGCTCAGAAGTGATGATTTATGGTCATGATTATATTACACCTCCTGAACACAATATAAATAGTCAGTTGATATACTCAAGGACACAACTTGTTGGTGATGCACGTCAAGAAAATGATTTCTCGAATATCGATCGATATCACTGATATCACTGTTTGTCAGATATGCTGCTCACATTTGATGCTAGTCTAATTAAATTATCCAAATGTAGAATAACTTTAGTTTGCCTTCTTTCGAAATAGCATGTAGGATGGAAGAATTTATTAAAAATGTATTCTTTGAAAACTGTAACTGACGTTATTCTTCCAGGCTAAGTTTATAGTTATCAAAATCCATTTCAATATTTTAGTTGAATAGAATGATTTTTATAGTTGAACTTCTGTTTCTGAACTTGACGTGTTGCGATAAATTCTCCCAGAAATTTCAAATTATTCACATTAAAAAAATTTCGCCAACGTTTATGAAATGAAAAATTGAAAACAAGATAGAAATTTTGATGAAATGTTCTGCATAATAACCTGTTCATATCCTTTTCTCTTTTCGATCATTTCTAATCTCACTTCTAAGACATGCTATAACTTATGAAAGACAGTGCAGATACTTCAATAATGAGGAAAAAGCAAACCCAAAAACAATTTTTAATTAATTGAACTGCTATAAGGTTATTTCGGGTCGCTTACAACTTCCCCTTTATTTTCTTTCAACACACAACACATTTGTCTCCTATTTTTCTTAGCAGTCCCTGAGGATGTGAAAAAAAAGAAACTTTATGAAATAAAAATGAAAAAGACGAACATTCAAATGAACAAAATCAAGCTTTCAAGGTTTCATGGTAGCTTATCTTTTACGCTGAAGTTATAGTTATTTCTCAAGTGTCGATTCCTACCCAAAAGCTTCATAAAGATATTCTGGAGTTGCCTGTTTTCCCCAATTTTACTAGCAATAAATCAGAGCTACTGCATTCTTGTTTTTGTCGATGGAACGAAACGGAACCCAGACATCTCTATACTGGGGATGCTCGATGGAATGATGAAATTGAAGCTCTCAACAATGATCACAAGACCAGGTTTATAAAAATTAGAGACATAAGAACAAAACAACAAAAACGCTTACCAGAGAAAGTAGTTATGGAATCTAAGACGATGAAAATAAAGAAATGCCTAATAATTTCTAAGAAGATGAGGAGGTATTTTAAGATGAGTTAGAGATGTGAGGAAAGGAATTATTGTAACTAAGATTGTCGAAATCTATCATACTAATGATGAAAAGGTATGAAAAACAGGAGAAGTGGAAGACTTTATTTATAAATTGTGAGCAGATGAATTAATGATACATAACAACCGTAATATAGACGACAACACGTTTCAAAAATCTCGTTTTGAATGAAGGAACAGGTTTCAGTCTTTTCAAAATAAGTTTTGTAATAAGGAATCTAAAGGATAGTAAGGCTTTAGGTGCAGACAGTTTCGCCACTCATGTAGTTGTGGCAATAAATATGGAGATACCCAGGACAGTCACAGTTATTTGTTCATAAGGCTGACTCGATGAAGATGTGTTCTAGGAATAGAAGAGTTCTGAATGATTTCAGGAAGCACAAACTCAGAGATTACTTGCTCTATTCCTAGAAGAAATTAGGAGTACAAATATTTCAAACCCCAAACACTTTCCGAATAGAATGGAGGAGTAGCTTTCAACATGGACAACGGACAAATCACCTCTCGTGATTTGTTCGAGAACACAATATTCTCCAGGCATAATTTCCTGAAGAATGGGCCTTCTTCGGCCATTTATTACTTTCATCGAATCTTTTTCGGGCATTTCATTCCCAAAAACAATAGTCCTATGTTTTATTATGTTACTCAAATCTCAATCGTAGATGTGAGGGTCAGTAGACGAGGGACAGGTATTGTGACTGCTGCCAAGATTGATAGTTACGTACATACAAACCGGGCTGTTTTAACACTTGGGCGCGTTTTTAGCATTCATTATAGAATACACGTCGAAAATTCTTCTCCTAATTATGACTCCCCATCAATGGAAGAGGTATGTCCTTTATGATGATGAAAATCTATACTTGTTCAAGGAGCCGATCAATATTATTAGGAATTCCCACTGGAAAAGTTTCAATACGGCCCTGTTAAAAATATTCGGAAATAATATAATATAATAATTGTCGCATTACGTAACTATTCGACAAGAAAGGAACTCCCAAAATTCGCTGGTCTGTTTGAAAGTTTGTTTATAAATGTATATTTACTTGAAAATCTGATATGCTCGCAGTTTTTTCTGCGTCTTGTGAAGTCCTTCTCATCCATATATGCCGTAATTTTCATGGTCGTCCATCAAACTCACGCAACTCCTGATAAAACGAAAGAAACACAGGTCCTTTTGGGTACATTTTTTCAGATATTACGTCATTCAAATTCTTTGATCTAGAAATACATCCCTTGTCCTATATATCCGGTACTTAGGTTTTTCAGATGAATTTCCAAATCAACGATAGTCTGATAAGGCTGGAACCGAACGAGTGACTTTTACTCCAAGAGGAATTTTTTGGCCACCAAGCATTATCATGGGAGATTTCAAACATTGTAGTAAATTCCTAAAATACCCCATTTCCGGGGCACTTGAATTGCTCCGTGGCTGATGACGAAACACTGAGTTCAAAAACCCGAAGAAAAGTTAGAAAAAGAAAAAATTGACATACGTTTTGATCTATCATTTTTCCTAAAAAAGACCAACGTGAGACAAACGTATTTTATTACGAAATATTGGTTTTATTTGGTAACCATTCAATAGATGACATTCCTGCTTCAGGTATATCTCAAACCAAGTGAGTTGCATTACCGGGAGGGCGATGTGCAATTTAAACTCAATGATGTATGGTTTGCTAAGAATAAAAATGCATTTCTCAAATTTTCCTATGGTTCAGTAGCTCGAGACAGGAAACGTTATAGTTCCACATGGGTGCACGTCTGTCGTCGACCGCTTATAACAACTCAAAATAATATATCAAGAATTTACCTCCGATTTTGTTTGAATATCTAAAAGTTGCGCAACATCCAAAGAGAAACATTCAGGGCCTGAAAAATTGCTTGTACTAAGGCGAACGACCATGAAGTAATCTTTTTGATGGATGGTTACGGGATGAAGAGGGAGGGCGAGAAGGAGAGCAGGCAAGAAGAATAAAATAGACCAGACGACTGAGCTCTACGAGCTAAATAATATTTGTTATATAGGTGAGATGCTAAGAACAATAAGAAACTTAAAATCTAAATTAGTAACGTGTAAGAATGGCTTAGATAGGCTTATTGTGTTCACTGATCTCGTTAATGATGGCAGGAATCAGATTAGTTACTAATGACATAAAGATGGCACATTGGAATGCAAATGGTCTCAGAAATAACTCATCAGAACTTAAAGACTTTATTTAAAATCACAATAAAGATATCATGCTTTTTGATGGAACTAAATTGAATTCGAAATCCAAACATTACGTGCCTGGATATAACGCCATTCCTAAAGATAGTCCAGATAGTCAAGGAGGAGGGGTCCTCATTTTCATACAGATGTACTTGAGATTTACAGAAATTCCAAATCAATAAAAACAGTGGCAGTCGAAATTTCCGATAATACCATGATTGTATCAGCACATATTCCGCCTAAATCTGAATTAGGAACAAATGATCTTGACCTAATTTCCGAATCAAGACAAAAAGTTTCACTGTTTAGCGATCCAAATGCCAAAAAAATTAATTTGAGGTGCCACAAGGGAAAAATAAACGGAAAAATCGTGCGACAATATGCGATTAAAAATATGTTTCCAATTTCGATGCCTGATGATTTCATGATATATCCTTATAATAATGCATTTTCGAGTGTAGTGGATATGAGCCTAAGAAAAATATTATTTATAATATCGATTAAGATGTCATTGATGACCTCTGCTTAGATCAAAATCTTGTAATAATTAACCTAAATGTACAAAGTAACTTCCGGAAACACAAGCACGTACATTTGAATTATAAAAAAGCTGATTGGCCAAAAATACAATCCAGTATCATTAACAACCTAATCCTAAATCCTAATTTACAATCATTTGAGGATATAGACTGTAGTGTTGACCCGCTGATCGGTGCCATATCTAGGGCCTCGGACGAATCGATTCCCAAAAAGGTATTAGAGACTTTTCATAAACTCCTTCCGTTCTTAAAATAAAAAATCATCTAGCAAACAAAAAAAAATAGAGAAATTTTGCAATTTGAAAACCCTAACTGGGGGGACAATTTGGCAAAACCTTGAAGTCAAAAATAACAGTCTTCGGAAAATGGAGAATTGTCTCACAAAGAAAAAAGAAAAATTTAATTCCTACCCTTTATGGGAAAAATATGAGCAAAAAAATGTGAACCGGTAGATAAGAAAGAGGTTAAATCAGTCACACCTAGTGAGTTTAAAAAAGCAATCATGAGGACGGGGTCGAGGAAGGTACCAGAACTAGACAGCATTCAGAATATTATTTTTTTTTTAAACTGTCTAAAAAGGCCCTTGTTCAGTTTACTTATATTTTAAATGCATATCTACTTCCATCATATTTCCCACCAGTATGGAAGATCGCTTACATATTACCTTATCATAAACCAGGAAAAGATCAACTATTTGCTGTAAGCTATTATCCAATTAGTCTACTGCCTACATTAGGAAGACTTCTTGAAAACAGTATTTATAGCAAGAATAAAAGATTTTAATTAGTCAATAAGTTTTTGATACCAGAACAATTTGGTTCCAGACCACAAAGGAATACTGGCCAGCAATTATGAAACTTACTTTTTTCATAAGCGCAAACTTTAACAAAAATATTTCCACAGCAATTCTATGGCTGGATTTGGAAAAAGCTTTTGATACCGCCCGGAAACAAGGCCTAGTTTTCAAATCAGATAAATATTGTTTGCCAAAATATTTGTTAAAAATCATAGAAAACTATCTCCGAGATAAAAAATTTAAGGTCCCAGCAAATGGGGAGAAATCCGAAGAGCGGAAAATTGCGGCTGGAGTCCCACAGGGGTCCATACTCGGTCCGGTCCTCTTTTTGTATTACATTATTGATATTCCAAGACTGATAGGTATTCTGTTCTCACTTTTCTCAGATAAAACTGCGGCTTATGCAGCGTTGATGAGCAAGCGTCTTGCGATAATTAGGTTACAGAATTATGCGAACATTTTATCTGAATTCTTCGATAAGAGGGACCTTAAGGTTAATGTTGAGAAAACTGATCTTATCATATTCACTCATAGCCTCAAGTTGGAGAAGAGTCCTGATTTTTATATTAATGACAAATATATTGAACGTAAAACAAAAGTTGAATATTTTGGTAATATTATATACTTTACATTAAATTTTTTTGTGCATGTTGAAGAAATCAAGAAGAAAGTTCACAAGATGATAGGCGAACTTTTTCGCCTTATCTGTAGAAAGATTAGATTAGGTAAAAAGAAAAAAACAATACTTTATATTGCAGTCATAAAAACATTGATGCTGTATGCAGTTTCGGTTTGGAGGAGCATTAGCAAAACTAATATTCTGAAATCACAAAGACTACAAAACAAGTGCCTTAGGATAATAACAGACGCCAATCCTAGGGGCATAAATATTGATATTAATAATAAACTTAAGATTCCATTTATCGAAGGAGAATTCACATGATCGAACGGAAAAATTGTATGATACTTAAACTAATGGCATTCCTGAACTGCAGGATGCAAAAATACTCACTAGGGAGGAAGCTCCATTTAAACTTAGGTACAAAATGCCTTATCATATATTGATAGACAAGTGAATGCCATCTCGCAGCATCTTCAGTTTGTAACAATATTTCTACTTCTCTGTTAAGTAGTTTTAAGATAGAAACATCAATCTCACGGGTTTACTGAAAAAAAATTTTTATTCTCAATCACGGAATTAATTCTAGCGAGAGCTGCGAAAAAATTTACTTTCTTGAACAAAGTAAAAATAAATTTCCTAGGGCGTATTCGATTTTCGAAAAAAATACCTAGAGTAAGCGTAGTATTTACGAAAATTGCACAAATGTATACTTTTGTAAACCATATTTTATGATCAATAAAATGAATTGTAAATTGAAAAGTGAGACAGGAACAGAATGCGATTAAGAATAGTAAGGACGTAAAGAATAAAAAATTCAAGTAAAAAGAAGACGGCGGTTAAGCTGAAATAGTGAGAAAATGATAAAAATACTCAAGAGGAGTGGATGGGCATAACAAAAGTAGTTAGAGTAGGGAGGGTCATGGGAAAAGTGAGAAAAAGGGATGGAGGCAAAGGAGGTCATAGAAGTGAGTAAAGAAGTTATCTTTGTCTGGCATATTTTATTTCAATGGGAATATTCAATCATCAGAATCAGTTATAATATTTTCTTAAATGATTAGTTTTATGAGATAAAAAATTTCAGAACAAAACCTATACCATCGAATCAATATTGATGGATATTACAACGTAATTTTGCTGTAGCGGGTTACAGAAAATGGATCTGTGATTCTCTATGGCTAAGTGTAATAGAAAGTAGAATGGCAATTTGTAGACCTCGGCTCAAATCCCAGCGGAGCGAGAACCTAATATTTTCACAAATTATTTCAACGAAATTCAAATCAAATTTTTGATACATTAGTATAGGGTAGGAAATAAATTTCTTTATTTATTTATATATTTTCAATTAATTGAGGGTAACTGTGCTAAGACAACAAAGAACACAAATAAAATCCTTGCATAGTTGCCTCTTGTCAAATGCCTGACCAGCAAGTACACCCCATTTCTCGAAACCATCTCCTTTCTCAAACACAATTAATATCATAATCGTTCCCTCTATTAGATATCACTTTCCTCACTGTTATTCTCTCTGTCTTCTTTTATGTCTCTCCTGAATATTTTGGAATATTGCCTTTGTGAGAATATTCGAAGATCCTCATAGACCTTTGCTACACGGAACTTTTCTTTGGTACCATTTTCAGTTTTTTCGGAAACAGATTTCTACCTAGTACTCAGATACTTTACTACCAATGGTACTTGAGGAACGTTCTGCTGACGGAACTCTTATATTTCCTTCTCAGGTTTCGAAATTAATTTCAGGCAAAACTCGGATGATAATCTATGCAAATGGCATAATTTACTTCAGGGTGAATTGATCCTTTAATTTCTTCTGCAGAGAAATACCCGAAGACAAGGAAATCTATACATCAAAGGGCACCTGCAAGATTGTTCATAGCCGATATTTCCTAAGTCAATTTGCCTATGGGTATGATCTGCAGAGCCTAATTTTCGCCGTGAACCTGGCGTGTTTACACTTACTTTTCCCTTCCTATGTTTGGAAACATATCGAAGTTGTCCAGGAATTTGAGATCAAATCTACTAATGTTTCTAGTAGCGAAATTGGAGCCTTACGTTAATTTTTCAACCCACCTTGATTTACAAATGCATAAAACCTTATTATAATATTCCAGATGACAAGATTAAATTCCGCACATATTTATTTGCAAGAGATTGTTTTCTTGCGTTAAAACTTCCAAAGTTTCCTAATGGGAGATACTTTCACATCTAGGTGTGCATATGAGCAAAACATTCTTTCGAAGTAGAATGTATTTTAGACTAGAAGCAATTTTCCCAGAAAGCAGTTATCTGCTCTAGTAACGAAAAAGCTGCATCTTCTAAAAACAGTGACGCTTCTTGATAGATCACAGTGTAATAATTGCAGTAGGATGACAACGCATTACTTTCAGCAAAAGTTGTCACCTTCTTGTCGTCCCCTTTTCTGGCAACAGAGGGTATTGTGTATGGCATGCCGAGTCTCTTGTGCACTCGTGTTTGCCTTTGGTCACGTCCACAACAATACGGGTGCGTATCACTTGGTAGCACTACAGTACAATGAAATTTGTTCTACCTCCAACAAGTTTACTACGACAGAGTAGCATCTTCGTCCTGCAATAGCTTGTACACAATGCATACGAGCTCCACCAAGGCTATAGAATGAACAATACAATTTTTACATTCTCATCGGTAAAGGTATTAGATGTGTGCAAAATTCGACCCCCCCCCCCTTTTGTAAAATGTCCACGTTTTGAGACCCCTGAACCCAGAAAATTGGTTTTTACGAATGTGTCTGTCTGTATGTCTGTATGTGTGTAGGTATGCATGTATGTATGTGTGTGTGTTTGTGTACGTATGTATGTATGTATGTGTGTATGTACGTACGTACGTACGTACGTATGTATGTATGTATGTATGTATGTATGTATGTATGTATGTATGAATGTATGTATGTATGTATGTAGGTAGGTAGGTATGTAAGTATGTCTGTCTGTGAGCACGATACTTATGAAAAAGCAAATCTATTTTATTGACCTTTGGTCCACCCTTTCAGTGTCAAAAACTAAAGGTCACGTTCGTTAGCCAGCGATTCCCGATGGATACTCAAAAAGTTGGAGCATTTTGAAAATTTTTGAGACTATTTTTTCCAAGACTCAAAAACTTCAAGTACGGCTTTCTGTACTAAATGAAAAGTGGAACATTTTATCCGTATGATTTTTTCTGATGAAAACAAAAATGCCAGAGGTATGGCATTTTCAAAATTCAGAAATATAAACAAAATTTAGGGTTTTTCGCCAAACAACGGAAGATATGAAAAAAAGTTACATAACAAAAATATTTTTTTTTGGGAGTCCTACGAGATGGTGAATACGACTTTTTGAATTTTCTCAAAAAATCGAAAATTCTCATTTTGATCGCACCAAAAATAATTGAAAATAATCTGTGAACTCGATAACTTTCGGAAGAATGATGATATTCAATCGTACTTTGGCAACCATTTTCTGGGACCAAAAATACAAGTCGAGTTAGTTCACCAGCTGTTGTGGACCGGAAAAGAAAGGGGGAGCATTTTGAAATTTTTTTTTAACTTTTTTTCCAAGACTTAAAAATTTTAAGTAAGGTTTCTTGTAGTTGACAAAAAGTGAAACAATTTAACCTCATATTTTTTTTCGAATAAAACGAAACTGTCAGAGTTATAGCATTTTCAAAATTCAAAAAATTAAATGAAAATGAGAATTTTAGGCCAAACAACGCAAGATATGAAAAAAGATTAGAGGAAAAAATGTTTCTTTTTGGGAGCTCTCCGGGATGAGCTTTCCAACTTTCCGCGTTTTCTCAAAAAATTGAAAATTCTGATTTTGGTAACACAAAAAAAATGGAAAATAGAAAGTTCCATTTTTTCGTCAAAATATGCAAGGTACAGGGAAATATAAATGAAGTCGACTTGTGCACCAAAAAAAGATCTGCGAATACAAAGCTAAGGAAAAATCAAATAGACACAAGTTCTTTACCAGGAAAATATCTTCAAATGTGTTATCAACTTCTTCAACAGGATATGCATTTTTTATTTTAATCAGAAAAAATAACTATAAAATGAAATACTAAAATTTTTGAAAAAAAGGACTAAGGCTAACACAGAAGATCGAAAAAAAAAGTTATTCATCCGGAAAATATCTGGGAATTTGTTATAACAAAACTTATCTACTGCTTTGGACAAACTTTGATCGAGTGCGCAGCACGAGACACAGGATGAGAATGTATTCGTTAAAGTCGGAAAAGCTTCAAGAAAAGAGAATTCACACTCATCAAATTAAAGAAGTCGACATTTCGCTTTTGAGTTCCAAAAGCTTCATATACAACTGTAGGGAAGTGAAAAGGCCGAGCGCATAGCGCGGGGTAAATTCATAACCGAGCGCGGAGCCGAAGGTGAGATTACCATCGAACCGTGTTAAACTTACCCGATTCCTACCTTACCGACACCTTTTTTTGCAACGACTCACGTCTACGCCGAAATAGATATCAAGTTGATATTTTGAGGTAAGCCTCAGAAAACAATAAACTATGTTTGTATACAACACTTGATTCAAAATTTGAAAAAAAAAAGTTTTTTTTCAGACATTTTTTTTCAAATTTTGGACCAAATATTGTATACAAACGCAGTTTCTTGTTTTTTTAGGCCTTCCCGAAAATATCAACTCCATATATATTTCGGTGCGGACGCGAGTTGTTGCAAAAAAAACGATAATTTGGGTCACGTGACCTATGTTTAACATGGCCTTAATGATGATGTAAGGAAAACTGCTCCTAAAGAGAGTTTCTTATTGAGACTTAGACTTATTTTATCCGATTTAGACCTACTGTTTTGAATAGTAACACGATATATTTTCTCTGGATGAGGTCGTGATAAAAAAGGTTTTTCTTTCCCGTATTACTATAATATCTCTCAATAATTTCCGATAGCATTTCTATAAAATTATATTATTTATTATTGTATTTTTTAAGTTGCAAAGTGGTTCAAAATCCCAAAAAGCTGGCCCAAAAAGCGGAATCTCGATATTGTACTTCGTTCGAGTACCCATATAAGGTTTTTGAGGACGCTGATTTCGAAAATGAAGTCAAAAGATCCAAAGTTCAAAAGTGGCAGACCCAGAATAGCGGAAATTTTTCCAAAATTTACCATGCTTTTACTTGAAAATGAGTCCTAACGGGTTTTTGGGGTTGTTGATTTCGAAAATGAAGTCAAAAATCAAAAATTCCAAATAGCGAATATTTTATAAAATTTTCCATGCATCCATTTGCGAATGTGTATCAATGGGTTTATGGGGTCGCTGATTCAGGAAATCGATTTCAGATTCCGAAATTAAAAATGGCGGACCCCAAATAGCGGACCCGAAATGGCGGACATTTGTAAAAAATTCTCCATGCATTTACTTGGGTATGAGTATTAAGGGGTTTTTGGGATCGCTGACTTCAAAAATGAAATAAAAAATAAAAAATTCAGAATGTCGGATATTTTCTAAAATTCGTATGCATTTACTCGAAAATGAGTATAAAATGGTTTTAGGGGTCGCTAATTTCGAAAATGAATTCAATAATTCGAAAGTCAAAATGGCGGACATTTTTTCGAAATTCTCCATGCATTTACTTGAAAATGAGTATTAAGGTGTTTTTGGGGTCGCTCTTTCGAAAATAAAGTAAAAAATCCAAAATTCAAAATGGCGGATTTTTCTCAAATTTGCCATACATTCACTTGAAAATGACTAGAAAGGGTTCTTTGGGTCGCTGATTTCAAAAATGAAGTCAGAAATCAAAAATTCAAAATCGCGGAAATCTAAAAATCTGGAGTAGGTCGCACTATTAATATTTCAGAAAATAAAAAAATCAGATAGAGAAGCGAGCATCAAGCGCTTTAAGAAAGATTTAGTATACAAAGTCAATCTCTGTGTATACCTCAACATCTAGTATGCATGTCATTATGCGAGGAGTTCACAGATTATAGTTGGAAGCTGAACGCTGAAATGCCCTAGGTTAGAGGTCAGGGTTCAAATGCGTGAGGTCAGGAGTTAAAGTAGGAGCTATACGATTATGTGGATCAAACCGAATCTCGGTGTGAGGTTTTCGCCTATGCTTGAGCAGCTCTAAAAATAATAGAACATAACTCCTTTGTTATATCCATAAAATTACACATTTTCCAATCTATCCACATTTAACTAATGTGTAATTTGCAATGACTGTATTTTTTTCAGTTCGTAATGAAAAATTACCAAGCTTGTTGGATTTGTATAGAAAATTCTTCTGAATAATGGTAGTTTACATTCATGGACTTTGAGCGAAGCATTAGATATGGACTAGCTTTTCTCGAGAACTAAATTAATAGGAGGAGAAAAAATCTTCAAAAAATTCAGAAATTTTCCAATCCGACCCCAGAATGAGGTTCAGAATGATAATTATATTGCTCATGAGTATCAAACCGACCGCCAAGCCTTGGACCAAAATATCTTCCAGCAAAGAGCATGCAGTGACAACAGATAGTCGATACAGACATGGTGTCAGTGGGTAATCTATCTTGACGTGAATGCATGATACAGTATGTTCCGCAAATGCGTCCATATCTATCTGTGCTCCAAAGCCTTGCACAAGTGTGGTTTGGTTTACTGCTTCGATGGAGAAGCAGCTTACTATCACGTCCGATCGACTACAGTACAGGTGCGATACACGGCCGCGATTAAGTGCTGCAACCTAGGTTCATCCTAATAGCGCTCTTAGCAGTGTCAAGTAATCACAACAGACTCCAATCTGAACACATTGCCAAGAACGATCAAGTTAGGTGATTCCGGAATGCACAATGGGTAAATGATATTGTAAGAGTGGAGCAGGAAGTTTTCTGAAAAATATCTGTTTCTGTTCTGGCAAGATCAATTAGTGGAAAAAACAGTGAATTAACCCATGAGCCCCTTCCGTCACTTCTACGGTATCTCATCTCCTTTCTCTTAAACGCCCCTTTTATCTGCTGGCTGTTACTACCCCCCTTCCTTTCTCTATCTTCAAACTCACCCTCCCTTAATTTATCGACATTCTGCATGAACACCATTGACTACCATTTCCCATCGATCATTTGGAAAACCTCTTCCTTTGTGAGGCTGAGTTTTCATCAATTACATTAGCAGAAAAAGGGTAACCGATAAGATCGTGCATTTTTGGAATTGCCAACAATCTAGGCGGTTGAATATGTTAAAGCCCAATAATTTTGGCACCCTCATCCATCTGGTAACCTTGAATATAAGGGTATCTCAGGAATCTCGAAGAAAAGGTCATGAACGTGGCGGTAGTAAACGTATTGGTGCCGGGTCGTTAAGTTGATTCCACGACCACCCCAAGGTTGGTTTCCTACAATCTTCAAAGTTCCACACCTTTCGGAGACTCCGTTTAATCCAGAAAAAATACCGATTTGAATTATCTTTTGCTGCTCCGAATTAAATGCTATTCAGATATAAAAAGGCTTTTACTAGTAGATCGGTTGAACTTGGAAGTCTTTGAATTCGAATTTTGAACGCACCTGCATAGCCTTACATTTCGTAATCGCTCTCATGAATGGCAACTTGTTTCAACCTTAGATTTTCTCAATGGCTCGAATTTAGTAAAAGCTTGAATTCAGCGTAAGCCACAAACGAAAGGATTTCCGTCGTCTATTGTAGCTCGTGCATGAACGACACCAACGACCCAATTTGGCCTTGTTCCACTCCATGAGGAAATTCTCAAGAGGCTCTTGTCCAGATCGACGTGGAAGACGTACATAAAGCTTTGAATATAGCTGCATTCAGAAAGTTACGAGTCTGTGGTTGATTTTGCGTACAAATTGCTGCCCCACGGGTCAAGATTCAATGAGTCAGATAAAAGAAGCATGAGTGAGTACATAAGTGGGCGCATAACAATCTATTAGAAATAGCAACTATCAGTAAAATGGCGACCCTTGCGGCCACTTGTTCAGAATAGGTCTATATTATTGATATATAAATCAGATAATGATTTTTGTAACCACGACACATTTGGTGATGCAGAATACTGCATGTCGAAACTAAGGCCGGTAAATGATTGTGGACTTTCAAGAGTGTACAAGTTTTCTGCTCATGGACCAAAAGTTACACACGGAGCGTCGATCCCGCGATCGAAGGCATTTGATTGGAATATTTTGACAGCTACAATCTTCGAGTGAAATGAGCCCAGTTGTGTGTTTACAACTGTCAGGTACTCTACGATTAATGTGTTAATGTTTTCCTCATAATTTTCAGAGAATGGGTATGATTAAATCATCCAATTTTACAGCAGTGGGAACTTTTCCACATCCAGACATTTCGACAAAAGTTTCTTACCTTTTTGGATCAAGTGAATGCATTAACTTCACTCCTATTTGTTGGGATCAATAATATATTTTAATTAATATTTTCTCCGATAAAAAAAAATGATTTCATTGATTGAAAAGGTCTAGATTCCTTGAAATCTAACTTTCCCTTCAAAGAAATGTTTCCTTGATTAAATAAGTTCGATTCTTTGTATTGACCAGGATGCATTTGAATTGAACAATTTCCCTTGAATCAAGTGTTTAGGTCGATTACATGAATAAAATAATTACTTTATTCGATAAAAGAGTAACTGTGATATGAATATATTTCTCTGAAACAAAGAGTTGATGATTTTATGCCAATCAAGCATTTCTTTTGAAGAATAGAATATTGTCTTCATATCAATATTTATTTCTTTGGGTAAAGGGAATGATTCTTTTGATTAGTAGAATTAAATCCTTTATATGAAAAAATCAGTACTTGAACCCAGAGTGGTCAGTTGGTCGTGGGGGCTAAGGCATGAGCTTTGGACCCACGCTACTGTCTGGTTGTGGGTTCGATTC
>WSXT02200341.1:0-18788 GCA_011762715.2 Neuroterus valhalla | reverse complement strand
TTTTGCTCGCTTCTTTTGCTCCAAGTTAGTTTCCTTTAAATCATCGATTTTCACTTTTGCAAATTGTCGCATTGACACTTAAAAATTGTACCTTAAAAATACGAGAAATGACAGCTTTCTCGTTATGAATTAGACACATCTTATCATTTGATTTGAAGAATGTTACGTTCCTTTAGTCTGGTTTTGAAATTTTTTAATATACATATATCTATAGAGGAGAGGAAGTATTTTTTTCCATCTTAAGGAAAACGTTCCACCAAATTTGTTGCTCTGTGAGATTTTTTAAGCTGACTCAAGATGGAAAATGAACAAGAACACCACATGGAACGTGAACTTTTTAGAATTTCAACAATTTAGAAGTCCCCTCTTCCTAATTCTAAATAAAGAATTGAACTAATTTGACTTGAAAAGTCCATGATTATACTTGAAAATTCCATTTGTTTGGTTTAACATTAATTTTTTTAAATTTTAAATTGGAGTACTGAAAATTTGGTTCACAATTTATCTTTTTGAGTGACAATTGATTTATTTGTTTGAAAATTCAACCATTTTAGTTGAAGGTCCTTCGTTTTAGTTGGAAACTTGGAGCAGAGCAATTGAAATACATGATATTTATGTACCTCATTGATATTCTATTTATAACTATTTAAATATTGTATACAAATACACTGTTTCATTTTCCATCTCTATAATATTTATCCATTCTATGAATCCTTTTATTTATAATAAAAATCGTTATAAGTTTTCGAAATATTTTTATAACATAAATAATTAGAATAAGAAAAATAAATAGTTGTCCAATTCGAAGAGAAATATAGATTAAAAATACGGCTAGACTAAGTGTGAATTTTATTAATCATTAAAAATGTCAAAAATAAAAAGAAATTTAATTGAAATTTATCATTTTTATAGTTTACGATATTTACATATGTCGATGCTATGAATTTGATATTTTTGTACAATTATTGTATATGTATCCTGTAAGAAGCGTATTCGTATATAATCATAAAAATAATTGCTCCTTCACTTTCTCGTCCTACCTATTAATTTATTGGATATTTGAAATATCATAAAATATCTTTTCAAGATAAATATATTCAAAAAACGTTTAATAATAATTGAAATTAATAAAATTTGAATTTTCCTCATGCTATAGAATAATTATCGGCCTAAAAGTACAGCCAGCGCCGCACGCGGCTCTGGTCAAATCTCACGTCACATTTATTCTACAGGATAGGAGTGCCACCCGCTTGTTATCAATCTTTTTTGTCCAAATTCGAGTGTTTTTGATTTGGAATTGAAATCCTTTTTTAGTGGATGTGTTAAAACTATCATATTGTTCATTGAACATTAATCTTTTCTACTTGTTTTTTGTTAAAAAATTAATTTTTGATTGAAAATTCAGCATTTCAGTTGAGTACTTGATCATTTTGTTGAAAAGTCATACTTTTCCTCCGGAAGTTTGACTTCTCTTGAACATTCGTCTGCTTAGATGTAAGCCTAGTTCTTTTGCAGTTCTTTTGAAACAAATGTTCAACTGTCTCGGGAAAAATTCGTTTTCTTAGTTGAAACATTAAACTGTTTGGTTCAAATTACTATTGTTTTCAATTGAAGTTTGATCTTTTTTCGTTAAAGAATTCGTCCAATTGGTTTGACATTCAATCATCTTTGTTATTAGTTTGACAATTAATTTTTTTTTAATCTTTGTAGGTTGGAAATCCAACGGTTTTGTTGAAAGCATAAAAAATGACCTTTTTTATAGAATAATCTCTAACATTTCAGCAGCGGCTTATCTATATTCTCTCAAATCCAATAGAATAAGAATGTTTGGTTTATTATTTGTACATCAAAAATCTAATAAAAAATTTTTCAAAAATCGCAATTTACGGTCAAAAAGTATTTATTTCTGCTAAAAACGCTTTTAATTTATTGTGAAAGTAAATTTTCATCACGGAAATCTTCGAAAAATTAACAACAATCATTTTTACAATCAATTTCGATTGTGAGATCTTAAAATTTGATGTTTTTTCAAGTAAGATTCTCCTTACTTATCTAAATTGCCACAGATATTCTTAAAAATAACACAGGTTCAATAATATTTGTTATTATATAATTGTAATTTTCTATAAACAATTTGAAAAAATTCGCTACAAAAATTGTTTAAAACAGTCATTATTGTTGACATCTTATATATTTTTAGGATTGCTAGTCCCTTCCACAATAACTTGAACCTATTTACTCGAAAATCCAACTTTGCCTACGTGGTAAAGCCAAAATTTAACATTTTTTTTCAATTTTATAAAAAATCATACATATATGTATAGTATGACAAATATTATTGAACCTATTTTATATCCAGAAACATCTGTAGCAATTAAGATAAGTATAGAGGAAATCCAAATCTAAGGAATAATTTAATTAAAACAATTTTCTACTGGAACTGTTTTTAACAATTATTGTTATTAATAAATAATAATAATAATATATAATAATAATAAATAATTGTTATTAAATCATAATTTTTGACAATTTGTTAATTTCATTTGTTTATATTAATTAAAGGGATTACCTGTTTACATCAATTATTACTTACTGATTAATAGAGATTTTATTTGTCAAGTATTCAATTGTTAATTTATTGCTGTGAATTACTATGTGAATTTGCGGTCTACTTGGACTTTGACTCAGATAATTTGTATTTAACGATTCTTTATCGTTCCAGACCGATTACTGACCACCAGTTGATATGTTAATCAGCATAACTTAAACCAGGCAGTCATACGGAATGTTTAGAATTAAATTGTACATCTCTGCATTTACAATCAATATTTATTTAATATTTATTGATAATTTATAAATAAGTTACCCTAATTTTATTATTATTATACAATTAAACCGAATCCCTTTCGGGGTAAGCGAAATATGAATAAATTTAGTGATAAATTTTCTAATTTTGTATAATCCCCATTCATGCTAAAAACATAACCAATATAAAACATATAGAAAGTTTGCAATTTTTTACGAAATAGATATTAGGGCTTATCTTGACAGAACGCACGTTTCCATGTGCAATAATTCTCAGACCGAAGATGCCGAAAATTGATCAATAAAACTGCAGTCTGCATGCACCAACTTTTTGTATGTCCTTGGCATTAATGTTGATTCTGTTGTCATACGAATTATACAATTATCAAACGAACCAAGTATACTTAATTTGCGACCACATATGATAAAAGATGAAACGGAACCAAAATATATTGTCTCCTTGAAGAAACAAATATCGACAAAAGTAAGTTGCCCAATAAATTATTTTATAAACAGTTTTTGTATCTAAAGGTAGTGTTTACATTTTTATCTTATCCATACCCTCCGGAGGAAAAGCAGTGAAGAAATACATTAAATAATTCCAATCCACCGTGGACGCTATTACAGAATCAACAATTTGCAAACAATGAAAATATAACCTCAAAACTCTCGAGAGGTTGCATATTTTTTGCACGATTATATGATTATCATAATTCAGATGATAAATTAAGAAATGCTTCTTATCACTTTGTTCTTTCTGAAGAAAAATGGATGAATGATGATATGATTAGACAATTGTTTCAGTTTTTAAAATTTTTTGATAAAGAAGTCTATATCATCTTGTATCTTATTATCATATATTTGATACATAATTATTATTCTATCAAACTCAATGTTTCTAGAAAAAGACCAATAATTATTAGAATATGGGTGATGTGTGAATTATTTATTTACAACAATTTTTATTATTGTCGATAATATTAAATTTGTTTGAAATTTGCGAATATACTCTTTTCCTTATTTTATAGGTTTCAAGAGGTGATGCTTATTATAACTGGCTCCTTCAAAATGTCAGTTATAAACATTTTAATTTCACCTTTTTGTGGAAAAAAGAAACAGAAGAAATTGCTCGCAAGAAATCTGTTGATGATCAGTAAAATTTTCAGCCAAACTGGATGTTGTAATGTTAAAATATTATTTTTCCGAAAGGAAGTTTATTTTCTACGGAGCAGTTAAATTGAAAAGAAGAAAGCCAAAAAGACCAATTTTCAACAAAAAAGTTAATATCCAACCGAATAATTGGATTTCCAATCAATTAGTTAGATTTCAAAAAAAAAAATGTTTTACCTAAAAAGTTAAGTTTTCAACCTAAAAAGTTTTAAATTACAAATCAAAAATAGCTGAATTTATCTTTTTTGGTTGATAATCCAACTGCTTTTTCTAAAGTTGAAATACTTCGTTGAGCATTCATAGTGGAAGATTCTACTATTTTTTGGAGGATTTGTCTGTTTGGCTATTCGGTTAATAATCAATCTGTTTTGGTTTCGAATTAATTTATTTTGTTAAAAATCCGTCTACCTTGGTTAAATTCGACTGTTTTTTCTTTCAAATGCGCATCTTTTCTATTTAAATTATTGACTATCACATTATTTGTTGGTAATTCATCTTTTCTGTTTGAATTCGACTGTTTTTATGTATAAAATTATAATTTTTCTCTTGCTGAAAATATTTTTTATTGAGAATTATTCTGTTTTTATTCAAATTCCACCTACTTGGCTGTGAGTTAAACTTTTTTGTTAAAAATAAATTTGTTGTTGAAAATTCATCATTCTAGTTGAGGACTTGACGATTTTATTGAAGTCATCTTTTTCGATGTCATTTAAGTGTCTTTCTAACGAAGAGGTCGCTATTCCTTTGTCTATAATTCTTGCACCATACTCCTCTAAATGATTATGAAGAAGGACAAATTATTATCTTAATACGAGTGTATATAGAAATCTATAAATATATTAACCCCAACAATAATTATTGTTGATAATATTTAATTTGTTCAGAACTTTCTAATACTCTTCCAATTTCAGGTTCCAACCGGTGATACTCAAATCTGACTTTTGCACAATGACATTCCTCAAAATTTGAATTTCATCTTTTAATGGAAAAATGGAAACAGAAGAAATCGCTCACAAGAAATCTGTTGGAGATTACATACAATTAATTCCAGAACGAATTTCACAAGCCGTTGAATACTTTTTCTATCAGTAAGATCAAGAGTGAAAAATATAATTCACTCTATTTTGCTCTTTTTACATAATCTTTTAAATTTTTAACATGCATGAACTCTTTTTTGAAATTTTTCTGTTTTTAGCCTTGGTCTAAAAATCACTGGACATCCAAAAAGTTGGATAATTTGTTCTCTTTTAGCTGTTGCTTTTTGTGTCGTGGGACTTTACCGATTCAGACAGGAAAAAAATCCCTTGAAATTATGGGTTCCACCAGATTCGGATTTTTTTCGAGATACAGAATGGCTCATGTCTCAATTTGGAGAAGCACAACGCCTGGAAACAATTATATTGACTGGAGATGATATACTGACTGCAAAAGCTCTTCACGAGGTACTAATTTTGCGAAGCTAGTTCTTTGGTAATAATCGTCACCAAAGTTGACTTTATTCATTATTTGCTTGGGAAATTCAATCAAAACCTCTAACATTAAACGTGGTAAAATATAAATTGCTAATTTTTTTGTTTAGAATCAATGTATTTTATTAAAAATTCGTCTATTACCAGAAAAAATGTCTTGAAAATTTAACTATTTGATTTTTTTCGTATCTCTTTGATTTACAATTAATTTGCACGTCTTTAAATTGAACGATTTCAGTTTTGAATGAGAAAATCTTTCCAAGTTCAAAATCTTAACTATTTGGTGGAAAATTTCTGCTGTCCCATGGAAGAACCTAATAAGTGACTTTTTCCATAGTGATTATTTTCAGGCATATCTGCATGAGAAGATAACCTCTCTGGCAAATGTCAATTACAAGGTTTTTCCGTTCGACAGGAGATTTATGTATTTTTTAATGCGTCT
Source organism: Neuroterus valhalla (assembly GCA_011762715.2). Lineage (NCBI taxonomy): Eukaryota > Metazoa > Arthropoda > Insecta > Hymenoptera > Cynipidae > Neuroterus > Neuroterus valhalla. The sequence continues at coordinate 12,902 of WSXT02200341.1, read as the reverse complement.
GCTCTAATGAAAAAAAAATTTTCCTCTCTGAAAATTGATCCTAATGTTAAAAAATTCAACAATTCTCTTTTTACCTCGGATACGGAACTGGCTTGTTGAAAATTATTCTGCGTCTAGTTAAGGATTCAACTATTTCGTTGGAAATTCAACTCCTTGTTTCAAAGTTGAACTGCTTTGTGAAAAATTCATATTTTGAATGTTTGAGATTCATGTATTTCGTTTAAAATTCAACTACTTGGTAAAAAGTTGAACTGCCATTTACAAATATTGTTTTGGTTGTTGATTCATCGTTTTAATTTGAAATTCATCTCTTTTGTTAAAAATTCATTTATTATTGGTTAAGAATCCGTTTTTTTTTTCAAATTAAAATTGAACTATCTTTGTAGAAAATTAATTTATTTTGTTGTAAATTCATATTTGAGAGTAAGAAATCCAACTTTTTTCCAGAAAATTGTTCATTTCTGTGGTTCAATTCGATTATTTGTTTTTGATGATATTTTTTTTAAATAGCAACTTTTACATCTCCCGTTAAGAATAATATTTTTTTTTTATTGAAAACTTATGTATTTTGTGAGAAATTTGACTTTTTCCGATGAAAATTATTTCATTTTCTTCATTGCATTGTTGAGAAATTCTTCTTTTTCGGTTAAGTTCAGCTGTTTTTTAATCTTCCGATTCACAGCTAGAATTATTGTTGGTTAAAATTGAAAATACTCTTGAAAAATTTATTTTTAATTTTGAGAAATGTTCTATTTGGTAGGGAATTCGATTTTTTTATTGAACTTCAGCATTAACTTTTCAACTGGAAATCTTTATATTCCTTTCGATACAGGGAGATAGTATGAACAAATATTCCATTTTCCATTCTTGTTTGAAAATTCCCCCCACTTGGTTGAACATTAAATGGTTTGGTTTGGGAGTTTACATTTTTTCGATGAATAATAGTTATATTTTTATGCGTGTTCCGTTGACAACTCCTCTTTTTTGGTAAAGTTAATTAGTTCTGATTCTTTTGATTTAAAATAAAAATCTTCGGATAAAAAAAATCATAGCTCAAAAAATTCATTTTTTGGTCGAAGATTGCTATTTCTAGGTTTGAAGTTTAAGTACTTGACTAAAGTTGAAGTCTCCTCATAAAATTTTTTTTTTTTTTTGATGATTCATCTTGACAGATATTAATACATTGTTGTAAAATTTAAAATTTGGATACAGATTTCTGGAAGTGAATCAGTTACGATAACGATAAATTCAGTTACTTTTTTTGTGATTTAACATTAACAATAACTAGTTTAATTTAAAATGTAACTTACCCAACACTGATAGTTCAACGATTTTAATTTTCAGCTAAATGAAATAACAAAACGCATCATAGCTGCGCAAACAGAAGATGATCCTAAAGTTGCTTGGACAGACGTCTGCTTCAAGTAAAGATTTTTATCCTTTATATTCAATATTGTTTTCAAAAATTACTTCAAACCATTTTTTTAATTTTCAGAGTTCCAATTATCACAAAAGTGAACCCCAGAGAAAGAAGAAACGTTGGGGACTTGGACGGTGACTTTTTCGACGAGGAGCCTGCAGTACGGATGAACAAAACAGGGTTTGAACCGAGCGTCCATGCCTCTTCAAAAACCTACTGCTCGATTTTCAATAGTTTCCAAAAAGGTTGTCTTTTCTTCAGTATTCTCGATATTTGGGAGTTTGATTCTAACTTAATTGCAATACAAACCAAGGAAGATATTATTAGAAAACTTAACTCGACTTTAATGAGCCCTACATTGGGACATCCGATGAATTATACTCAACTCCTGGGAGGAATAACGAGGGATGGATCAGGAAGAATCATTTCTGCAAGAGCTGTGAAAACAGAATTCATGGTCCACGTCAATTTTTCTAATATGAACATGGAAGAAATGGGCAACGATGCTGGAACAGCCGACTGGGTAAGGTGAGTTTATTCCAACCAGTGATGCCTGATCCTTTTCTCCTAATTTAAAAATCGAATTTTTTTCTATTTCTCAGGCAACTGAAGATGTCCTAACTTGGGAACTCGCCTTCCTGAAAGAGTTGGAGCAGAGTAAGGAAATGCTACAGTCTCGAGAAATCGATAATCAGACTCTGAATCTCTGGTATGAAGCTGGGAGGAGTTTTGGGGATATAAGTGCCTCGACGATGTTTCAAGATGTAGACAAATTGAGTATAGGAATTATTTTGATGTTCTTTTATGTTCAGATGGTACTTTCCAACTTTAAATGGGTCGAATGGCGAGTGAGTGATTACTTTTAATACACTCTACTTTTGAAACATGTTCATTTTCATAATTCGACGCCTCCTAGCAATAGAGTACTATCTCAGCGGACAGAGCAATAAAGTCCTATCTCAATGACAATTCAAAACGATACTATCTTCGCGGCCAATTCAAGAAAGTACTATCTCGGCGGCCAGTGCAATAAAGTACTATCTCGCCCGTCAAACTTATACTTTCAAGTTATACTCGTGGAGTTTTTTTTTCGAATCGTTTACGGCTTATTGCCGCCCCTACAGAAAACAATTCAACAGAATTCATACGCAAAACATTTGTTGGCTGTTCATTCAGACATTCAACTTTGGTGCAAACTAATCTTTTTTTGGTGAAAAATCAGATTCCTGGGTTGATTGAAAGTTAGTAATTTTTTTCTTGAGAATAAATATTATCGGGTTGGAAATTCTACTGTTTTTTATGAAGTTAGTATTTTTGACTCCAAAATTTAACAATTTGGTGACCTTTTTTTCTACCTTACTACTCTTCCATGAACTAATAAACGAATTTTAGAGTCGAAACTCATTTTTCTTGAAATTTTTTTTCTTTTTATTTCGGAATCGATCTTTTTTAGTGGAATTTTTATCTTTTCTCTCTAAATTGCAATATTTGGTAAACATTATTCTATCTTGGTTGAGGTCACCTTTTTTGTTGAAAATTCTCTTGAAATGTTAAATTAATCCTTAGGAATCAATAGCTTTCAGCGGAAATTGAATGTACTTGGTAGAAACTTGAACTACTTTGTTGAAAATTTAATTTTTGGACTTGAAGATTTCTATTAAATCAATCTAACATTCAATTGCGATATTTTTTTAAACATTCTTCGCCAATCTGAAAATGTAATTTTTCCATTTTACGATGATAATTGAACATTTGAATTCGAAAATTGAACTATTTGTATCAAAATTTATCTACTATTTTGAAAATTGAAGTTTTTTTGTAGCGAATTCGTCCTGTAACTCGAAAATGCAATTTTTTGGTTGAAAATTAATATAGTCTCGTTCAAGACCCAACTAATTTGTAATAAATACGTTTTGTTTGGTTAATTCGAACATTCCTTTTTTAAATTAAAATCTGGTTAGAATATCAGAAAATTAAACTATTTGGTTGAAAATCATACTATCTTGTCCAATATTAGAATTATCTTTAGTTTAAATATAAATTATTTTATTAGTCTTTTAGAATTCTTTTTTTTTTGTTGAGAATTCAATAATTTTGTTCAGAATTCAACTATTTTGCGATAAAGTTAACTCTTTTGTTCAGCATTGTTTCATTCATTCAAAAATTCATCTTCATCACCAAGGAAGTGCAACTGCTCAGTGGAGGATTAAACTTTTTTGGTCGAAAATGTACTAATATGGATGAAAATCGCAAAATTTTGGCAAAAAATCATCCTTTTTATTTGAAAATCGAACTATTAAAAAAAAATGCATCGTTTTATGTTCAAAATTCGACTGTCTTATGTGAACTTGGTCAGTAATTATAGTTTTTTCTGCTTCGGGGAAAATTCGTCTTTTTGGCTTCAAAATTGAACATTTTTTGTTCAAAGTTCAAATCTTCGGGCTGAAAATTGAACTATTATGTCGAAAAAATGTTTTTTGGCTTGACAGATCAACGGTTAAGTTGAAATTTGTTTTATTCTGGAAAAAAGTAGAATCTTCGTAAAGCCTACAACTCACTTCAAGGTCTTCCCAATCATGAACTGGAAGATTTGTTAAGTCTATGTGAAGATAACATAATAACGCCCGCGTATCAGGACTCTTATAAATCGTTTAGGGTGAAATTGAGCAAATAAAATGAACCCGAATACTACGGCGATGAAGGAGAAGATTATTGTAAATTTTCCTATGATTATTGTATAATTATTGTACAGATATTAGAAAATGATAATTGTTATTACGCTTATAGAATTCAGCTTTATACTATGAGTTGATATGACTCTTGATATATTTCTACAATTGCAGTTCATGAATTTAATGTTGCAACTTTCAAGACCTGTTTATCGTCGTCCTCGCACAGAACTTACCTGAACGAATGGAAATCTACTCACAGCGACTTGAACTTAAACGCTGTTATAAAATTAAAAAGGAATTTGCCTAACATAACTGATGTAATGGTATAAAAACTCGTAATCCGCTCAGCATAGCGAGAGTTCTCACAAAATGTATCCCTATTCAAACCTAACGCTTCAAACGAGAGCGCTTAGACGTCACGCTGCCATTTTTGGGTTTTGCGTATGAATTCTGTTGAATTGTTCATTGTAGGGCAGCAATAAGCCATATATTCGAAAAAAAAATTCTACGAGTACAACCTAAAATCATAAGTTTGACGGGCGAGACCGTTTTTTATTGCACTGACCGATGAGATAGTACTTTCTTGCTCTGGCCGCCGAGATAGTACTTTCTTGCTCTGGCCACCGAGATAGTACTTTCTGGAATTGGCTGCGAAGGTAGTACTCTATTGCTAAGAGGCGTCGAATTCGTTCAGAAATTACTTGAAATCGCTACAGTAGAAAATGATTTCTTCGAAAGCGTCTGGTTTTCTAATGTCTACAATTTCTGTTTATGATTCCTGTAAAATTATTTAAAACTTCGTGAAAAAAAACAATTAGAAAATTGGGTTAGAATACTCAAATTTAAGTATTTTAGGGGATTTCTGAAACTTAAGAGGGAAAAATCGGGATGAGGTAGAACAGGAGACTGACTGTGATTCTTGTAAAATTGAGGAGATACCACGTTCAATTTATAATATACCGTGGTTAGTCGTACCGCAAAATTAGTGCAAGTAGCCCGGTTTTTTTCTACGATTAGGTAATTAGTATTGATTAGGTAATTGAGGATTTCTATTTTGATGCTTACTGTAAAACTGCCTGAGCTATAAAAAGGTCAACTTCATTAGAATATCCCTTTTGCTCATGAAGTTCGACTAGCATTTCGGCGTATCCAGCGCCGTCTTTACTATACAAAAAGTGTTGTCTAGCCATTGCGTAGTTTTTCTCTGAAAAAAAAAATCAGTCAAAGTGAAAATATTCTTTTATATCATTAATTCAGGGTGTTTCCAAATTTTCGCCCATCATATTCCTGGTTCTGATTATTAAACCTCCTCTCACTAGAAGCACAAATAGGACGCGTCTAACATAAGGTTTTCCTATGTATAATTTTATGCACTGCGATGTCTTATTGTATTTACATAGTATTTTTATAATTTTTGGTGTCTAAAATTTACATGACAATACGATTTTGATGTCTTAGTTATCTGTGCAGATTTGATACACAATAACATAAGTTCGTTGTGTTTTTAATAAATGTATCTTTGGTTGATTATTATGGTATTCTAATTGGTAGAGAATTTTTAGGTATAATTTAGAAGATTTCAATGATATTTCAGAAACATTTTTAAAAATTCCAATAATTTCACAAAGATTTGAAAAGATTTGGAAAGATTTGAGAAGCTTTTCAAGATTATGCAAAGTTTACAAAAAGATTTACATAATGTCGAAAGATTCCGGAGATCTTTCGGAAAATTTGCAAATCTTTGTGAAATTTGGGAATCTTGGAAATCTTCCTGAAAAATAAGAAAATCTTTGCAAAATCTTGCAAATCTTCTGAAATCTCATGATAAATTTTCAAATCTTTATTAATTCATTAAAAGTTTTGTAAAGTTTCGGAGTCTTTGAAACCTTTTGGATTTTTCGAAATCTCTGAAAAATTCTTGAATCTTAGAAAAATCCTAAATCTCTGCAAAATCTTGTGAGTCTTCTAAAAAATTTCGAAATTTGTTTGATTCTTTGTAGAATTATTAAAATCTGTGTAAAGTTTTGAAGTCTTTGAAACCTTTCGGAATCTTCGAAATCTTTGTGAATTTCGGAATCTCAGAAACCTTTCTGAAATATGTACAATATTTGCAAAATCTTGTAAGTCTTCTCAAAACTTAGGATAAATTTTCAAATCTTTATGAAATCATTAAAAGTTTTGTAAAGTTTCGAAGTCTTTGAAACCTTTTGAATTCTTCGAAATCTTTGTGAAATTTTTGAATTTTAGAAAAATCCTAAATCTCTGCAAAATCTCGTGAGTTATCTGAAATATTTCGAAATTCGTTTTATTCTTTGTAGAATTATTAAAATCTGTGTAAAGTTTTGAAGTCTATAAAACCTTTTGGATCCTTCGAAATTTTTGTGAATTTCCGAATCTCAGAAACCTTTGTGAAACATGTACAATATTAGCAAAATCTTGCGAGTCTTCTAAAATCTTTAGGAAAATTTTGGCATCTTAGAAATCTTTCTTAAATCTTTACAGTATTTACAAAGTCTCGCAGGTCGTCTGAATCTTTTGTAAAAAATGCACTGCAAACAATTTCCACATTGAATTTCGTAGGTAAGATCGAATGCATAATTCAGGTGATCCCGGTGGAACAATTCCTAACCTTTTCCCAGTTCCCTGATCGGATAGATATCCTGGAAATTCTGAATACCTTACCTCTCCAGAAAACTTGCGCAACTTTCTGATGCAAGTCAGGATGACCTGTCTTGTAATTTGTTCCTTTTAGACTCCATCGCAGAGCTTCGTGAAGAAAGGTTTCTCTTTCTGGAGTAGATGGACTCATTATACTAAGCAAATTTACAATTTGTTTGAAATGGCACTGCGAAGGATTTGGTACTGCCTTTGTTAATACATCGATATATAAAATTCCCAAGTCTGCTCCACTTGTGAACTGCAACAAAATAAGAGTATCAATCTAAAAAATATCAGCTATCTTTTTCGGATGAGAAAGACGAATTTCTCGAAAAGACTAGTGCTCAACCAATATTTATTGTACTTTAACCAAAGAAAACAATTTGATTCAAAACAGCCGAATTTCCAACCAAGAGGACTTTTTAACGAATACCAAAAAGTTGAATTTTAAACCACTGAGATGAATTAAGAAACTAAACTGAAGAATCTTCAACTGGACTGATTAAATTTTCAAAATTTTCTTACATTTTGAGAAAATGAAATGACTACATCGAAATGGATAATTTTCAATAAAATGATAAATTTTCAAACAAAAAACAAAATTTTTAACCAATAAAGGATTACTATTTTATAAAAATGGTTAAATTCTCATCTGCGAAGATAAGTTCTCTACAAGAAAAGACAAACTTTCAACAAAATTCATTAAAATAAAGCCAAACAGTTGAATTTTCATTTGTAGAAGAAATGAATTTCTAATCAGACATGAAGTATTCACACTTCCAGTTAAAGAAATTAATTTTCAAAAGGAAAAAAAATTATTTCCAATAAATTGGTCTAGTTTTTATTCAGAAAAATGAACTTTCAACTAAAAAGTTGAAGTTTAAACCACTGAGATAAATAAACAAACTAAATTGAAAAAGGATTTTGAACTAAAAAGTTAAATTTTGTACCACTGAGATGAATTAACAAACTTACCTGAAGAATCTTCAACAGATAAAACTGAATTTCTAACCGCCAAAATACGAATTTTCAATGAAACGTTTAATTTTGAGCAAAAAAGAATAATTCTACATAAAAATGGTTAAATTTACAACAAAATATAAATTTTCATACATATAATGGAATTCCCAACCAAAAAATATGAATTTCTTAACCAACAATAGTTGGAATGTTGGAATTCAAACTAAAGAGATGAATTCAAAACTAAATTAGATTGATTTTTTTATAAAAATTTTCAGACTTTCAACACATACGAAGATTGATTTTCTACAAAAAAAAACAAACTTTCGATAACACACATAAAAATAAAACCAAATAGGTAAATTTTCAACAACAAAAAAATGAACTTCTTATCGGAAATAGAATATTTACACTTTTAGTTTGAAAATTAATTTTCAAAAAGTAAAAGAATATTATTTTCAAGAAATTAGTTGGATTTTCAATCAAAAAGACGAATCTTAACTAAAAAGTTTAATTTTCAACCACTGACAGGAATGAACAAACTAAACTGATAAAATTGACATTTTAACCCACAAAATACGAACTTTCAACAAGACATTCGAATTTTGAACCAAATAGAAAATTTTCCATAAAAATTGCTCAATTTTGATACAAGTAATGATATTTTTAACCAAAAAGGTTTACTATTTTATAAAAATTGTCAAATTTTCAACTACGAAGATTAATTTTCTGCAAGAAAAGACAAACTTTCAACGACATTCATGAAAATAAAACCAGATAATTGAATTTTCTTCGAGAACAAAATGAATTTCTAATCGGGAATGGAATATTTACACTTCCAGTTAAAAAAATAATTTTCGAGAGGAAAGAAAAGGTTCTGAAATAAAATGTCAGCCCGCTTGAACAATTCTCTGACTTCAAATTCTCTGATATTTCCAGATTTTTCTGGGTATAAAAAAATTCCCTGACATTTCTAGACTTATAAAATCCCCTGACAATTCCAGGTTTCTCAGTTAAGAAGAAACGCTGATATTCGAAAAAGAATCCTCCTGCCTTAAGCTATTGTCACATAATGTCCCTTTAAACGTTTCAATTAGAAATGATGAATACATAAGCATAGCTTCTGAATAAAGTGAGCATTTTCCGAAATGCAAAGTCATCTGGAAGTCTTGAACATTTCATGTCGGGTCACTCACAAGACACCACGTGTCATCCTATTTCATAATTTTTTGTCAAAATAATAAACAAAACTCGAATCACGTTCCGAAACTTTAAAAAACTCATTATTAGTAATGAATAGGAACTTTACGTCTTTTGTAGTACAAAATGTAAGGGTGACTTTTGAGTATAAAAAAATAGAATTGAATGTTATTTATTTTCTACTGACCTAAGAGGATAAACAAATTATTTACCTGACTATGCTGTGTAAGGAGAATGGCTCCTTTATAAAGTAATTGCAGTAATTCGACATACTTTCGCTGTCCCAGGTATCTGAAAGTTGAGGTTAGATGACGTTGGCGACAATTTTCAGAAGAATAAATTCGATTTCAGGAAAAAATTAATATCACCTGAAGTACAATGTCCTATACATTTGATGGGCTTCATAATAATTTCCGGAATTTATAGACGATTCTAATTTTGACAAAACTCTTTCCACACCGTGACTGCGTTGCGAGGCCATGTTTACATTATTTAGGAATTTTCTGCTTTGGACGGCTGATTGTTGGCAGCCTAGTGACCATTAGTGACAATGGTAGATTTTACAAATCACCAGGAGGCGCGGAATTCAAACTCAAGAATGAGGTACCTTGGTTCGGTAAGGAAGGTTTAACATGTCTGAATGCTGAGAGTCAAATAATAAAACAGATTGCATGGTACAAACTTATTTTTAATACTATAAACAAATATTTTCCATCGAAGTGTATTTGGATCGAAATTGAAAACAATATCTTAGTTATAGAAAAATCAATTTTCGGCAATTTATCTAGTTTATCAGTTGCAAATTGTATGTAGTGCCAGAAGCTATTTGAGCTTGAGTAAAGGAAATCCAAGTTGTCACAATGCTGGAGGCCAAGCATCAATAGCATTGCTTTATTTTTCTGATTCTTCTAATAACATGAAAAAAAAAGATTTTTCAGGGAAGGTCATCTTTTGTTACGTTCCCGGCGCCATTTTCGTTCCTTGAGTATAATAAAAAAAACTGATTCGTCACACTAATATTATTTATTAATCAAATTCTTATGTTCAGAACTAAACTCCCATAAGCTTAATAGTGTTCTTTCATGTCACTCACTGAAGTTTTACATTCTCAATTCAAACTTGGTCTAATGAAGTTTCAACATTAGAACTTGTTTCGAGTTCATTAAACTATTCTCAGTTCAAATGCTCTCTGGAAAATCAAGATATAACGAGATTGTCAACGAAATTGCTGACGTCGCCTCTTTTAATATTCAAATCACATATCATCGCCCAATTTGATGAGCGCCACCCTTACGAGTTCAATTAAAAATGATGAAAGTATTAATTATATTTTTATAAGCAATACAAATTCTAAAGTTGAAATCTATCGAAGTTATTATTCAATAACCCGATCCACATTTTCTCCATTCGAAGTTCTTCTAAGCCAATTCAAACTTTACCGCTCTAGTTAGACCTTAGAGTATACGCTCTAAGAGTTAGACCCATCGAGGGCGTATTGAGTAATAGGGTTCTGGCGCCCCTGGCTCTCTAGTTCGCAAGCGGCGCACGCGGTCATACTTTTTACCAGGATGAAATTCGTCATACAAAGTACTCCTTCTTTCAATCAAGTTCTTATCTATGCTATTGTTGGGTTTACGCCGGTGCATTTCTTTGACCATGATCCTACAAATAACAAAGAGATGTACTCAATACCAAAAAGATTTCTTCGTATCGAAGATATCCTAGGCCCTAATAGGCAATCTTTGCCCCAGGTTGCAGAATTTATTTGAAATAGGTCTACAGGAAAAGGAACGCTGGCACAAGCGTCTAGCCCAAGCAAAAATCATGGTTAACGGCTGGGCATGCGCTCCATTGTCCAGTTTTCAAAGAGAAATTTGTGACCCCAAGAGCTGCTTACAAGGAAAATACAACAAAAAAACATTATTATAATAGTATCAATAACAGGCTCCTCAGGCCAAGGAATGCTTTGAAAACAAAAACTACAAGAAGATATTCACGAGAATAGAGAAATGAATTTTTTAATTTTATAACCAAACAGTTGAATTTTACACCAAGAAGTTGAAGTACTAACAAAGAGGTTTAAATTCCTACCGTGAAACGAATTTTCAACTGAAGAGATATACTTTTATTAGAAAAAAAATAGATTTTGAAATAAATAAAAAAAATTTCAACGAAACAGTTCAATTTCAAACTGAAAAAGATATTCTTACCAAAAACAATTAATGTTTACAGAAAGAATGCTGGAAAATGCTGAAAGAACATCATGCTGAATGCTTTTTTGGGGGGGTTGAATGCTTTATTTTCCACAAAGCATTCAGATATTCAACCGGAGAGATAAATCTTTATCCACTAAAAATGAGTTTTGGACGATTGCAGCTGAATTTCGAACTGAAGACCATTATTTCTGAGCGAACAATGGGATATATAATAGGTTGAATTAAAAAGATTTCAATTTAATATATAATTATATAATAAATTTCTAATTTAAGAGTGGAATATTAGGATTCAAAACATGATTAGAAGATAATTCTACCAAACTGTTTAAGTTTCAAACCAAACATAGTCCAGTTTTCAAATATAAGTTTACGAATAATCATAATATATGCGAAAGCTCCAAGTTTGACATGTCAACAGTCGTAATTGAATGCAATTTGTACAATGTTTTGCGAAACATAAAAATTTGATTAAAACTGGCTTCAAATTGTATTCTAGCGAATTTGGATAGATTGCCTCCTTATAAACCAAAGGAAAATGTCGTAGCGAAATGTGATGAGTTCCAGGAAGAATTCATCAAGCACTATTATTTAAATGTACATATGGGAGAAGTTCATGAAGGTAAGGTGCTTATTGTGACTATAATGAATGATTTCATAGAGAGAAGTTTTTTAGAGAAATTCGAGAAAATAATTTTTTTACTATTCGTACTATATGGTACTCAAATGAAACTGTGTGGGTAAGCCCGGAATAGATCATCTAGACTCCCCGCATTATGTACCTATCCGATAGAAGGTGTGAAAAAATTTAATATTTCAGCCTAAAATAATGTTAAAAATATGTGCAGGGGGTTATCAAATGAAAGCTTATGAAATGCGGAATTCGGGAGAAGAAAACGTCCGTAACAATAATCTATCTACTTGACCTTCAAATATTCGGGTGAAATTGTTTAAACTAAGCATTTTGATGTGTTTTGACTTTTTAAAGCGGCAATGTAGTTTTTGATTGTTTCATGAATAATATATATTTATACAGTTTTACACGACAAATCCAAACCCAACGTTAAAAATTTTCTATAATCTTTTCAATGCTGAGGAAAATGACTTCAAAGTTGACCTTTTTTTTACTCATTTTCAATATTATTCGCCTTAGAGATCGTTTTGAAAAGTGAAGAAACATTTTTCAAGACTGAAAAATAGTTGCATTTTCAACTACTACACTAAATAACGCAAATAGAAAAAAAAAAACTTTTTTTTTTGTCGAGTAGAGGCAAAACATGTTTCATCACATTAAATCTATGACGAATCACTATCTCTTACATAATATTCTTCAGCAGATTATTCTCCTGTATATTCCTTTCCAGTAGATTCTCCTTCAGTATAATCTTCTGCACTATATTCTGCTTCAGATTCTTCAATTTTCGTATTTTCAATAGTTTTTACAAATTAATGTATACATATTTTTTGTATTTATTTAACCAGTAAATTTACATTGGTGAATTACTTTCCGCAATACTCTAGTAAAATCCCTCAGAGGTACACATAGTTACCTGTTGGCAGGACTGGTAAACTTAATTACTATCCTAATTACTAACTATAACTAATTCGAATTTTCGAAATTTCCATATTATATTTGTACCGCCTTTCGTAATTATTCCGAACAAAATAAGAGTTATCATTAGCAATCTTAACATCTCATTCTACAACTAAAATATATTCTATGTTTCAGCAGATCATTCATTTTTCCTAATCCATTCTTTTAATTTACATTTCGCTGTA
>WSXT02200330.1:6540-18788 GCA_011762715.2 Neuroterus valhalla | reverse complement strand
CTCTCTCTCTCTCTCTCTCTCTCTCTCTCTCTCTCTCTCTCTCTCTCTCTCTCTCTCTCTCTCTCTCTCTCTCTTCGAGCGTCGCTCGACAGCCTTAACTGCAGGGCATCGATCGAGTAGGCAGAGCGATATTGCGCAGTTTGTAGTTGTTTACTTGGTGACTCTCTGCGTGCAGCGTTCAGAGAATAGATATGCAACCCTGAGTGTCGGCGTAAGCGTGCTCGGTCTAATGTAGTTTTTTGTTTTGATCAAACATTCTTATTGAACGGTTTTGAATTCAACTGTTTTCTAAATCATTCAGCACTTGTACAAAAAAAAATTTTATCGATCAATTTTTAACTAATAAAAATAAACGAGGGATTATAAAGAGAGGTGGTAAAAAAACAGGTATGAAAAGAGAAAAAAATTCGAGGAATAATATCAGCTTCAACATTTTTTTCGAGATTTATTCTTATTTATCAAAATTCGAACTACTTGGTTGAAATCCAAGCGCTTTATTAAAAATTGATTCTTTTGTTGGGAATATATAACTTCAGGTAGGAATTCAATTATTTTGTTAACTAACTAATAATTGCTATGAAACGCCAATGCAAAATATTTTTGAATAGATGTCAATCTTCATCAGAATATAATTTTTGTCATCAAAAATATAAACATCGAAATGAAACATCAAAATAATAGAGAGTTGTTGAAAGATTCTTGATGATGTTAAAAAATAATGATTCATGTTCAAAAATACCTATTCCTGTTATAAAACGTCAATAATGTAGCATAGATTTGTTAGAGAATTATCTTCGTATTATTAAATGTCCTTATTTTTTTTCAACATGAAATAAATTTTTCCATCATTAAATTATCTCATTAGTTCAGAATAAGACTTTTTCATTAGATGATGAACTTTTTTTTTCTGAAAATCTTTTTTTTCAAGATTCATCATTTTAGTTGAGACTTCATATCTTTAAATAAAAATCTATCCATTTTCTTAAAAATTTGGTCTTTTCTGTTAGGTGCAAATGTTTTTGACTTCGAGTAAAATATTCTTCAATTGAATCATTACGTTTGAACTTTTTCGTTGAAAATTCATCCTTTCTAGTTGATGATTCAATTGTTTTGTACAAAATTACTCTTCTTGGCTTGAAAATTAAACAATTGATTCAAAATAAATTTTCCCTCTTGAAAAATTATTTGGTTACAAATTTGATTATTTCCTTCTCGAAACTACCATATTTGGAAGACAATTATTCTTTTTGTTGAATTCATGAGCTTTGTTGAAGCCTTTTTTTCTGGTTGGATATTTTTCTATTACATTGAGTATTCAATAATTTGAATGAAAATTTCTTACTTTTCTTTATATTTAACCATTCAAAAATTATTTTTTCTCTGTTACAAAAAAATGTCTTAAAGTTAACCAATTATTTAATTTTGATTACAAGGTTTCTTTTCCAGTTGGGTTTTCTTGTTTGCCAATTTCAAAAAACAAAAAATTAAGGTTATAAAATCGAAGAGTATCTGTGCTTTTATACACTTGAATATTCCTCTTTTGAAATTTCCAACAAAATAGTTTAACTTATAGACAAATAATCAAATTTTTAAGTAAACACGATAATAATCAACCAAGTAAGATGACCTCTTTACCATAATATGCAAATTCGTCCTTCAATAAGACTGTTTTTCAACAAAACAGTTGAATTTTCAAACAAAAAAGATGAGTAAACAAAAACTTTTGAATTTGCAACAAAGTACTGAAGTTTTCGAAAAAAAATAGTTTCTGTAGCAAAAAGTCACATTTTTTATAAAAATCTCATTTTCAACCAAGGGAGATTAGTTTTCTACTATTGAAGATAAATCTCCAATTCAAAAAGACCAATTTTTAATAAGATAAGAATAATTTTCTTCTAAAAGACCATTTTCAACAAAAGCACATATTAGTTGAGAAATTACTTTAAAAGAGAAGGATAAAAAGAATTTTCATCTGGTTCGAAACAACAGAGAAAGACGAGTTTTCAACAAAATAGTTCAATATCCAACCAAATAGTCAATTTTCCTACGAAATTCAATTTTTCTCAATTTTCAGTTTTAAAATTTATTTTTTTTGAATAAGAATTTTGAAACTGTTTCATTCAAACAATGAAGGTGAATTTATTCTCAATAGTTGAATCCTCAACCACAAAGATACATTTCCTACTAAATAAATAAATTTTTAACCATATTGTTGAATTTCAAACCAAGTAAATGTGTTTTTTATTGAGAAGATTAAGTTTCTACTGTAATTGTCGCATTTGAACTACAAACGAAAATTTTCAGCTGATAAAAACCTTTTTATTCAAAAAAAGTATAATAAGCTAACTTGAAAAATTACTTTGTAAGAGAGTAAATCAATAATTTTTAAATAGTTAAATTTAATGAAAAAGTAGGATTTTCAAACAAAATAGTTCAATCCTGAATGGAGGTTGAAAATTATGATTTTTTTTTAACAAAAAAAGAATAATTTTCTACCAGATATGTTGAAAAAAAAATAATCACATTTGCATCCAAATGGTTGATTTTTTTAAGGAAAAAAATTAATTTTCAACCGAACTGATAGCTGGAGCTGAAATGAGTTATTTTGTACAAAATAATATCCAAACGGACAAGATAATTTTTTGATAGGATAGAATATTTATTAACAAGTTACAAGAATTCCCTGCAAAAAACATATATTTTCAACCAAATAGTTGATTTTTCAGCTAGAAAGAGATTCGTATCCAGAAAAATTTGGGATTGTTTTTCTGATTGGAAAATGAACTTTGAGCCCAAAGTGAAACAAATTTTTGAAACACAATATACAAATTTGCAACGAAATTATTGTTTCTAAAAAAGAAGCAGAATCAATAATTCAATACAAATTATTTATAAACTATCTCTCTTTTATTCGTGAATTTATAGTATGCGAGCAAAGAAGAGAAATAGAGGGGGGAGGAGAGAGGGGGGTGTATATTCAGACTCTCAGCGTTTCACTAGAAGCGTCACCGCTCTGACAATTCACAACGCGCGTACAGAGTTTCACTCTAGAAATTATTAGAGACTTTTATACCCTAATTAAGTGGCGTAATGTATTGCAACTGTTGCATACTAATTAGTAATTACGTGTGTGCATAAAGGTTCCTGGCATCTCTGGTAGCGGTATTTGGCGAACACGACATTTCCGGTGAACTGGAACCAAAACGGAGCATAACGAGGAATGTTCGACGAGTTGTCGTGAATAGAGGATACGATCCAGCAACCTTCGAAAACGACCTTGCATTACTGGAACTTGAAACGCCAATACAATTCGATTCCCACATCGTTCCAATTTGCATGCCTGATGATGGTGCAGACCTCATTGGACGAATGGCCACTGTGACCGGATGGGGTCGACTCAAATATAGTAAGTTACCTCTCATTTACTACATTTCTCACTAAATTTACGCCAAATCTCATGGAGATGGAAAAAAGAGGATGAATTTCGAAAATTTTAGGTTTTCCGACTAGGCTTGCATTATTCGTTATGATCTTCATGATTGTGTATCGATGTTCAGATGGGTATTGGCCAGTCTGTGTAATTATGAGAGATGGTAAAGAATGTTGCTGATCATCTGGTCTTTCATATATTGTCGAAAATACTCGGAAATAAGAGATTATCCTTCTTCTCTTGTTGATACTTTTATAAAAGAAAGATTATATCTCATTGTGTTCAATAATGCTAATCATTAGTTTCTGTGGCACATGTTTTTTACACCTTCAAAGATTATAATCACGTTCTTATATCGCTAGCTTCCGGATTATGAAAAATTGTTTACCAAGCATTTCTCATTTCTTGCACGGGTACTGGACAACACTTTGCACTTAGTATCTTTGCACGTGCCCAACTGTGCACGTCTATGGCTAGACGGACAACTGTGCACGTGCCAAGTGTGCACGCGTACAGTTACCTGAATGCTATGAATGCTAACTGTGCACGTGCACACTTGGCACGTGCACAATTGTCCAAGTTTCATGTTCAAACTTGAGAAAAGGGGTTCAGAAAACATTATGTAGCAGATGTGCACAGTTGGCACTTGAATAACTGTGCACGTGCAACGCAAGGAATTATATAACTGTAGACGTGCACAGTTGTTCATATTCCATGTTGAAATTGGGAAGAGGTTTTCAGAAGACAGAATATAGTAGACGTGCACAGTAAGAACTTGGACAACTGTGTACGTGTACCTTGACATGTGCAAGTTTCATGTTCCAACTTAAGAAAAGTGATACAAAAGAAATTAGTTAATAGGCGTGCACACTTGGCATTCGGACTACTGTGCACGTGCACAATAAGCACTTAGACAACTTCACATTTGAAACTCGCAACGTGCACAGTTGTTTGAGTTTCACGTTGAAACTTGAGAGAAAGGGTTTAAGAGACATTATGTAGTAGACATGTAATATTGGTAGGCCGACAACTGTGCACGCGCACGTTTTTCCAAGTTTTATGCTAAAACGCGGGAACAGGGGCTTAGAAAATATTATGTAGTAGACGTGCACAGTTGTAACTTGAACAACTATTGCACGTGCCCAGTAAGGAAAAAGATAATAGTCCGGGTGCACAGTTGTCCAAATTTTATGTTAAACCTGGCAAAAAGGGTTCAGAAGACATAATATAGTATACGTGCACAGTAAGAACTTGGACAACTGTGTACATGTACCTTGACATGTGCAAGTTTCATGTTCTAACTCAAGAAAAGTGATACAAAAGAAATAAGGTAGTAGACGTGCACACTTGGCATTTGGACAACTGTGCACGTGCACACTCGGAACGTGCACGGTTGTCCAAGTTCCACGTTGAAACTTGGGAGAAAGGGTTTAAAAGACATTATGTAGTAGACATGTAAAGTTGGCACGTCAAAAACTGTGCACGCGCACGTTTTTCCAAGTTTTATGCTGAAACTCGGGAAAAGTGGCTCAGAAAATATTATATAGTAGACGTGCACAGTTGTCACTTGGACAACTGTAGCACGTGCCCAGTAAGGAAAAAGATAACAGTTCGGGTGCACAGTTGTCCAAATTTTATGTTAAACCTGGCAAAAAGGGTTCAGAAGACATAATATAGTAGACGTGCACAGTTTGCTCGTGGACAACTGTGCAAGTGCGGAGTAAGCACTTAGACAACTGTGCAAGTGCGGAGTAAGCACTTAGACAACTATAAAAGTGGTGCACACTTGGCACGTGCAAGTTCCATGTTTCAACTTGAGAAAAATGTTAAAGACCACACTGTGTAGCAGACGTACACAGTTGGCACCTGGACAACTGTGCAAGTGCACAGTAAGGACATAGAAAACTGTACACGTGCGCAGTTGTCCAAATTCCATGTTGAAATTGGGAAGAGGTTTTCAGAAGGCAGAATATGGTAGACGTGCACAGTAAGAACTTGGACAACTGTGTACGTGTACCTTGACATTTGCAAGTTTCATGTTCCAACTTAAGAAAAGTGATACAAAAGAAATCAGGTAGTAGACGTGCTTACTTGGCATTTGGACAACTGTGCACGTGCACGATAAGCACCAAGACAACTCCACACGTGCACACTCGGAACGCGCACGGTTGTCCGAATTTCACGTTGGAACTTGGGAGAAAGGGTTTAAAAGACATTATGTAGTATACATGTAAAGTTGGCGCGTCAACAACTGTGCACGCGCACGTTTTCCCAAGTTTTATGCTGAAACTCGGGAAAAGGGGCTCAGAAAATATTATGTAATAGACGTACACAGTTGTCACTTGGACAACTGTAGCACGTGCCCAGTAAGAAAAAAGATAACTGTATGGGTGCACAGTTGTCCAAATTTTATGTTAAACCTTGGAAAAAGGGTTCAGAAGACATAATATAGTAGATGTGCACAGTTTGCTCTTGGACAACTGTGCAAGTGCGCAGTAAGCAATTAGACAACTGTATAAGTTTCAAGGAATCAAATTCTTTTTTTCTCCGGTCTATCGGTCCATAAAAACAATAATAAAAAACGATTTTCGTTGTTGGACATCGTTTTCCTTTGATAAAAATTTTCAA
Source organism: Neuroterus valhalla (assembly GCA_011762715.2). NCBI lineage: Eukaryota > Metazoa > Arthropoda > Insecta > Hymenoptera > Cynipidae > Neuroterus > Neuroterus valhalla. The sequence goes on along the minus strand of WSXT02200330.1, from coordinate 12,730 downwards.
CGTTTCGGCACACAATGCGGGCCTTCTTCAGGAAAAATTTTCCCTCTAGACCGATAGACCGGAGAAAAAAAGAATTTGATTCCTTGAAATTTCATTGAAGGCAACGGTCGAAGGAAAGGAGTGGCAATTTTTTGGAGTTACTCCGAAAACTATAATTTGGAGTTTGCTCCAAGAACGTGTTTGATTCAAAACTGTATAAGTGGTGCACACTTGGCACGTGCAAGTTTCATGTTTCAACTCAAGAAAAGTGTTACAGACCACACTGTGTAGCAGACGTAAACAGTTGGCACTTGGACAACTGCGCACGTGCACAGTAAGCGCTTAACGAACTGTAACAGTGCACAATTGTCCAAGTTTCATGGTCAAACATAAGAAAAGTTGTTCAGAAGACATTATGTAGTAAACATGCACAGTTGGCATTCGGGCGAATGTGCACGTGCACAGTGAGCACTTAGACAACTTTATACGTGCACACTCGGAACGTGCACGGTTGACCAAGTTACATCTTGAAACTTTGAAGAAAGGGTTTAGGAGACGTTATGTAGCAGACATGTACGGTCGGCACGTGGACAACTGTGCACGCGCACGGTTGTCCAAGTTTTATGTTGAAACTTGGGAAAAGGGGCTCAGAAAACATTTTGTAGTATATGTGCACTGTCGGCACTTGAACAACTGTGCAAGTGCACAGTAAGCACTTAGACAACTATACACGTGCATGGTTGTCCAAGTTTCATGTTGAAACATGGGGATTAGTGTTTAGAAATTACTATGTAGTATACATGCACAGTTGACACTTGGAAAACTGTGCACGTGCGCAGTGAGCCTAATAAAGACATTTTTGTAGATATTTACAGTCAAAGAAAGTTTAAGGTCATAGAATTGTATTGGAGTTGAATTTATTTATCAAATTATTGCAAACGATTCATAATATAATTAAAATTTAGCAATAGTGAATTATATTATTATCACCCTAATCTCAAAACTGTCAGTCTCATGAGGCCTTGAGACTTCTGCATTGGGTGAAATAGTTATTTACAAATATTTCCTATCCAAATCGCAGCAGAAAAATTTCACTGGACAACACACTTTGACAATAACAAGTCATTCCGCAATGAAAAAACGAAATGCCAAAAGCGCCTTCTTTGTGGAAAATGGCTGAGAATCACAGTCGGTTATGCTAACGGACCGCCCTTCCCCCAACTTGCGCACGCAGCAGACAAATGGAAGATGGTTGACTTGATCATTTCAGAGTGTCAATTTTCTTGTCTCAAATAGTGAACTCTACCTTCTCGAATGTTCAAAATGAGTGAAAACAAGATATTTAACTTAACCATCCGAGAGTGGTAATTTGATCATTCCTGAAAAAGTCTGATTCTCCGCGGTTGGTTCAGCTGAACATAAAAAGGAGTCTCTCTGACTAAAGAGCAAAAATTATGGATCATATATGATACACTGTGGGAGGTCAAACTGAACACCTATCTTCCGACACTTAAAGTTTGACACACTATTTTTCTCCCTAGGGCTGGAAATAGGGAAGTACATACAGTCTATTAGATTCGGATCATCTCCCATCAATGGTGACAGTTGAGGAAAGAAATAATGACGAACGGAAAACGGCAAAAAAAGGAAATAAACAAGAGTAGGAAAAGGTGATCAGAGGGAATAGAAGAATAAGGGAGGGGGGATAAAGGTAGCAAAAATGGAGGAAGGTAATATAGACGAAGAGATGGGAATGGTGGTAGGGAAAGTTGAAAGAATTTCAAAGGATGCTGTTAAGAGGAAAGTCAGCGAGAAGGGGAAAAAAGAGAAGTTAACTGCGGACAAATAAATGTATGGGAATGATGAGTTTTATGTGTTATGCGGTAGAAGAAGAAAGCAAAAAGAAAACCTTAAAATAAAGGCAGACAAGCTAGCTCAGAGGATGAAGTATAGGTGGTATATTAGGGAAGGAGAGAAAGAAAGAGTCAGGTGATCGAAATGTTAGATTAGAAAAAAAATGTTATGAAATGGTTAGGGAGAGTTGAGGAAAATTGAAGAAAGAAGGGGACGAGTAAAGAGAAGAGGACGTAGAAGAGGAAGAAATAGATACGGCGATAGAGTCATTTGAATATAGGAGAAAGGAATTAAGAGAGTATCAAGGAGAATGTGCAATGGAGTATAAAGAAAAAAGGACTTGCAAGAAAAATATAAGGAAGGGGTAGTGGTGCCAATAGTAAAGGAAAGAAAATGCATTACATTGAAGATAGGAGAATGGAAATAGAGGAGAGGGCACATCAGCAATGTTTGTGGACTCAAAGGCGGCGTTCGTCTTGTTGGAAAGGGTACATATTTATATGTATATAAAGCTATGGAGAAGAAGGGGTTAAGAGGGGGTTCAAGGAAGACGGAAGCTGGGATCTTCAGAGAGATAAAAAAATAAGTTAGGCAGGAGAAAAAGATAGGCTCTCATACAAGAGAATAGGGAACATGGAGCGCGTTTAGAGAAAGAATGGAAAAAGAGGCAGAGGTTGCAAGACTGATGTGTGGGATGGGGAAAAAGAGGTTTATAAGGGATTGGAAGAAGCAAATGAGGTTTTTTGATACACTGATATGAAGCTATGGAGCAGAGATAAAGCGATAGAAGGAGAGAAAGAAGGTAGAGAAGTTGCAAGAGAGATATTTAAGATCGAAGTAAGAGGTAGATGGGAAAGCAACAGATTATATGGTGAGAAAAGAAGTTCAAGAGATAGATGAGGAACAGAAGTATGAGAAAGGTTGTAGAAATTTGAAGAGCAACACAGAGACGGGAAAGAAGGAAATTTGGTTTGAGAGTATGGGAGGTGGGAGAGAGATGGGTGACGGGGGGAGGAGGACAATGAGATTTACGCGATGAAGAGAAAATAGATTCCTTCATATTTTGTGGTATAGAGGAAAGAAGGAGAGGTCATGAGGAAGAGAAAGAAAGATTAAAAAAATGTAAGTAGGAGACAAATAAGGGAGGATAAAGGAATAAAGATACAATAGATAGTATAAGGTACTGGAAGAGATTGATTGGACAAATATCTGGAAATGAATGGAGGGAAAAGAGATGTAAAAAATAACTAGATAAAGACTACGAAATGAAGTGGAATCTTTCCTGAGCAGTGTAGCGCGTATAATATTATTAATTATGTATACATGACTTATCAAATATGAACATAAGAAATTTTTTAAATAAATTTCCAGATGGTGGAGTGCCTTCAGTATTGCAGGAAGTTAATGTGCCAATAATGGAAAATTCAGTATGTCAAGAGATGTTCCAAACGGCTGGTCACTCCAAGCTGATCCTGGATAGTTTTCTGTGTGCCGGTTACGCAAACGGACAAAAGGACTCGTGCGAGGTACGTACCGCGAAATTCAACCTAACAGCCTTAATTTCACTTTCCTCCATCTCTTTAATTAAATCTGAAACTGTATCGTAAACTGAAAACCTATTTGAGTATGTACATATCCTGCAGGGTTCATGTACGAGCACACGGGATTAAAGCACGATTCAAGTGATTATAACGGATCGTCTCAAATGATCCACTTTTGTGTATAAAAAAAAACTTATGCTTGAGGAATATTTAAAAATCTTGATGTAACACAATTTTTTAGGCAAGTAAGATTTCTATCTAATTTCTTCCAAATTGAATTGTCAAACGACAATTTGACAAAAATAACTGATTTACGCAGTAAAAATTACGGATTAGATAGATCGAAATGACTCAATCAATTAATGGAAGCTTCCGATCATTTCCAGACTAGGAATTATTGGTAAAGTGAAGTTCCAATAATTTCAAAGGACTGATTCAATAAGTAGGATTAACTGATAACTTATGATAAAATGACTGATTCAATATAGGCTAAGAGAAGGAAAGAAAATTGTTGAAAATTATTGGAGATTTTTGTATGTGAAGGAACGGAGGTTATGTAAACCCTTAGGGGACACATTATGGATAAAGAAGACTGATTCAATAATTATGAGTAACTGATAAGATCATTCAAATTTTCGGATTTTATAGTCACAGTAACAGATCAGATCATTCAGAATGACTGATTTCATCAGTATGTCAAATGAATTACTCATAATTCAATAATTATTAGTAACTGATAAGATCATTCAAATTTTTGGATTTCATAGTCACAATAACAGATCAGATCATTCAAAATGACTGATTTCATCAGTTTGTCAAATGAGTTGATTTTAACAGTCAATTAGAATTCACTTCTCAGTCTTCGTATTCTAATTAGATGAATAAGTCAAAATTTAATCAGAATCAGTCACTTCTGACATGTTTCAACTAGAGAATTAGTAATTTCCGCTGATGAAACAATCGTGTTAGCATTTTAATTATCCGATATATTTGATTGAATCCAATATTCAGTTGAAATTAATAACTTTTAGTTGTAAGTATTTACTGGTTTGTTTGTTATAATAAAACAGTGAGATTATTGTAAATAGAAATGTGTATTACATTTCTACATTTTTATAAGTAATTGGAAGTTACTGATGAGATCATTCGCACTGATTTATTATTTATTGAAAAAAAGATAGGATCATTCGAAATTCATGGCAGATTAAATTTTTCAGTCGAATTAACTGATTTGAGAGGCCGTCTTTCAATTTTTGTTCGTTCTCAAATCCGCACTATTTGTATCAGTAAAAATTAACTGCTAAACAGTCCAATTTATCTGATTCAAATGTTTGAAATTACTCAAAACATTTGGAATATTATCGTCATCAGTCAATATTTGATTCATCAGTCAATATTTGATTCACATAAAAATGACTGATTTAAATAGTAAAAGATACTGATAGAATCATTAGGAATAAAAATCATATAAATCGTTATGGTAATCAGTCAATATTTGACCTACTTATTGAATCAGACATGCTTTGACTGATAAATCAGTTATCATCTCAGTAGATTATGAAATATTAACTTAAGTAACTGATTCGCGAATTGGAAGTTACGAATTAGATCAATAAAAGTGACTTTTTGAATTAGAAGTAACTACTGATCTGACTTATAATCAAAATAAGAATCATAATACGAATGATAAGACAATTCTTTGATTATTGAATATTCCAGTTGAGATTATTCAAAATGACTGATAGAATCAGTAAAAGTTAACAGTCACATCATTCGTAATATTGAATTTACTGATTTTTATAGTCACTTGTGATTGATTGAAATTAGGAGTGTGCATGGAAATATTTTCATTGTTATGATAATCAGCTAACATCTGAATTGATTAATCAATGAAACATGATGTGAATAAAAAATCAGTCATTCCGGCTGGCAAAGCAGTCGCTTGAAGAGCCAAATCAGTCAATATTTTTGCACAAAATGTAAACTCACTTGAAATAATTGATTCTTAGTCAATAGCAGGAGCTGATTTCTCTTGTTCAATAAAATTCTTAGATTAGTCATGATTCCGTATTATTTATTCAATTCCTGCATTTAGATAGATAAATAAGATTACCTAAAACAACTCAGTCATAAATTGGAATTTACGGATTGGATCAATCAAAATTAGTAATTTGATTAGTAGAAGCCACTGATGAAACTTTCCATTAAAATTGCGTATAATGACAAGAATGATGGAACAATCACATAATGATCAAACTTTCAAGTTAGGATAATTTAATATGACTGATTTTATTAGTCAAAATTAATTCTTAGATAGTCATTATGTGAAATTGACTGATTTGTAGAGTCACTTTTAATAAATGAAAAATTTAGAGTGCGCATAGAGCAATGTGGAATTTTATGCCAATCAGTTGGAATCTGAATTATTGAATCAATCAAACATGCTCTGACTGAAAAATTAGTAATTTCGACTGACACAGAATTTTTTTGAAAGTTCAAACAGTCAATGTTTCTGACTAAGCGTAATACTTACTTCAAATTATTGATTTACAGCCAATCAAAGTTACTCATCTGATAAATAAGATTGTTTCGTGTTTCGATCGTGTACAAAAACTTACTGATATGTTTCTCAACACGAAATTGTAGGATAATTTCTAATAAATTATCTTTCATTAAATTCCTACATTTTATTGAACGAATTGAATCAACTGAAATGCTTTATTCACGAATCGAAAGTGACAGATAAGAGCAATCAAATTGACTTATTCAATTAGTGGAAAATACTGATCAAAATCATAATCAAAATGAAAACCAAA
>WSXT02200319.1:0-18788 GCA_011762715.2 Neuroterus valhalla | reverse complement strand
GCAGCGGTGGGGGTGGGGGGCGGGGGGTGCCTGCGGACGGAGATTTGGGACGCGGGGGGGGGGGGGGGGGTCAAATTTTACACAAGTCTAATACCTTCTCTGATGAGAATGTAAAAAACTGATTTCCAGTCAAAAAGTTGGTTTTCCTATGAAATTAATAGTATATCCGACCCAAAGGGACAAATTTCCAACAAGGAAATCAGTTTACAACCAAATAGTTGAAGTTACCACAAAAAAATAGCGAGTTCTTAACCCAAATATACAAATTCTTAATACAAGCTGAATCTCTTCATCGGAGGATAAAATTTTGAACAAAAAAGTGTTCTTCCATACAATAGTTTCATTTTTTTCGAAATCATTGAGTTCTGAACAAAAAAGTTCATTTTCAACCAAATATTTTAACTTTTAACCCAAAAAGACGGTTTTTAATAGAATTTTATGGATTTCCAAGCCAAAAAGATGAATTTTTTATAAAATCATTGAAGTAATTTAAACATATGAAGGTTAATATTCCACAAAACAGTAAAGATATGAATTTTCAAAATCAAGCTGATTTCCAGTCAAATAGTTTGTCTTCCTATGAAAATAATAGGATATCCGACCCAAACAGATAAATTTTTCAACAAAGAAAGTAGTTTCCGACCAAATAGTTAATTTTCCTATAAAAACAATTGAGTTTTCAACCCAAATAGACAATTATTCTTGAGAGACAAATTGAATTTTAAAACCGGAGGATAACATTTTAACCATAAAAGTGTTTTTCCATACAATGGTTCCATAGTTCCCTAAAACCATGGATTACTTAGCAAAAATATTCTGAAGAAAAAAAGTTGATTTTCAACTAAACAGTTAAATTTCCAACCCAAAAAGATGGATTCTTGATAAAACAGATGAACTCTTGAGTCAAAAAGGGTCATTTCCAACCATAAAATATACATTTTTGATAAAAATGTTTTTTTTTCCACCCAAAAATTTTAATACTAAACCAAATAGTTTAATTTTAAATGAAAATGAAAAAATTTAACCCGAAAACATCATTACTGTTAATCAGTAATGGGAATTTTAAAAATATTCTCCATTCAGCGAAGATTACAGATGAAATCGGCGAGATACATTCATTGTATACATTTTTCAATTGAATAACTCAAAAATCCTATTCTTCCAAAAACCCGGAACTTAAAGAAATCCAAAAGGTTTTTGAAAGATTTCGAAAATTCTGAAGAATAACAAAAAATGTATACATTTTAAGAAATTTCAAGGGATGTCAAAGAATTTTGTAGGATTCAAGAGATTTGAGGGATTTCTCAGAAATTTCACAAGACTTATAGAATTTCATAGGACCTCTAAGTGTTTCAAAGACTTTGGAGAATTATACTTAAATTCTATGTGTATTGTTTGAAATCTTTCGAGATTGAATGAAATCCTTCAAATCTCGTCAGAATCCATGTGATCATTTGAAATCTTTTGAATCGCTTGCAATTTTCTGCAATTCTTCAAAGTTACCCTGAATTTTTTTAAATCTCTTTAGGTTCTTCGGAGCTCTTCCAGATCCTCGAGATTGTTTCAAAAACTCGAAACCCTTCTAAAATTCCTTAAAAAGTTTCGGAATCTCACAAAATTCCTCGAAACTCGAGAAAATAATGTTCAAAGTCTTGAAAACCGTTAAAATCCCTCCAAAATAGCGGCAAAATTTGGAATTTTCAAACTACCATGGAATTCTGAAAGATTCAAATTAAAGAAAATAATTATATTTTCATTTTGTTGTTTTTTTCTATTTTTTGTATCACTTCTTTCAATATGTCAACAATGTTTATTTCTTTGATGATTTTCTTATAATATTTTTCCACGATTATTTCTCCAGTATCGCGAAAATATTACAAATATGAACTTCCTCTTAGAAAAGTAATTATTTTCCCCCAAACCCATAAAAGTCCTTTGAAATTTCTGGGAAGATTTGAAAATCTCTAAACGTTTGAATTCCTTAAAATTAACGAAAAAGGTTGAAAATCTGTAGAAATATTTTGGAAGCTCACAAATATTTTGAATAATCTCTAAATTATGTACAATTACTTCGAAATCTGTTAAAGTCTCCTAAAGTCTTGTGAAACGTTTGGAAATCTGGGAAATCATGAAGATCATTTAAAATCTCGTGAAGATTTCATGCGATGTAACGAAAGCATTTAGAATTTGTGGAAATTTTTTAGAATTCCTTGAACATTGCTTTTCTTATGGCCGAATTCATTTCCAGTCGGGCAGGCTGTGTAAGCTCAAGTCGCAGAATCGTTCCAAAATAAAATATGTTGTTTTTCAAAGGATTTTAGACTACACGTATTTTACCGATATGATAGAAAAATTCTTTTGACAAACTTAGGAGCGTTTGAACTTTTGATGCTCGTGATGTTGTTCATCAGAAATTTATCGAAAAAAATGTTCGAAGTCTTCTAGTATTTGAACAAATACGGATATTCGGCATTTATTTTTGGATTCCTATAAATCTTATTATTCTGTTTAAGATTCCGTGGGAAAATTGTGAAAACTTCGAAAATTGACGAAATGGCGGCGGTTTTTTTGAAAATTTTCAAACTCAATTTTCTCAAAAACCCTAGCGTTTTTTTTCCTGTTGATTTTCTTTTGAGTTAGTATGAATACAAACAATATATTCCATATGAGTTAAACTTGTGCCCGCATCTTGGAAAGGAGAAAGATTTTTTTTCCTCCAAAAGAATAAAAATTCACGATTTCTGCAGAAACAAGAAGAGATGTGAAAAAGGTGCAAGGATCAAAGTTATTCCTTTAGAAAAGTTCTACAAAAAAGTTTCTTAGCGATTTTTTATATCTTGCGTCGTTATTGAAATAGTCGCTGAAATAGATCAGGTAAACAAGAAAAGTAAATATTAAATATTTTCTTCGACTGCTTACATTTTTAGTGGAACATTGTTTAAAAAAATTGGTTTCTCCTGTTGATTTAAACCCTCCTTGATTATTTATGTCAGTGGAAAATTGCATTTATTCACATTTCAGCGAATATTTCAATAACGACGCAAGATAGAAAAAATCGCTTAGAAACTTTTTTGTAGAACTTTTTAAAGGAATAACTTTGATTCTTGAGCCTTTTTCACATCTCTTCATGTTTCTGCAGAAATATTGAATTTTTATTCTTTTGGAGGAAAAAAATTCTTTCTCCTTTCCAAGATGCGGACACAAGGTAGACTCATATGGAATATATTGTTTGTATTCGTACTAACTTAAAAAAAAAAATCAACAGAGAGAAAAACGCTGGGGGTTTTGAGAAAATTGAGTTTCAAAAATTTCAAGAAAACCGCCGCCATCTGGTCAATTTTCAGATTTTTTACAATTTTCTCATGGAATCTGGAACAGACTAATAAGATCTATAGGAATCCGAAAAGAAATGCCAAATATCTGCATTTTTTCAAATACTAGAAGACTTTGAATATTTTTTTCGATAAATTTCCGATGAACGACATTACGAGCATCAAAAGTTCAAATGCTTCTAAGTTTGTCAAAAATTTTTTTTAATCAAATCGGTAAAATCATTTGAAAAACAACATATTTTATTTTGGAACGATTCTGCGACTTGAGCTTACACAGCCTGCCCGACTGGAAATGAATTCGGCCATAAGGAAGAGAAGCGCAATACAATGTCGTGTTCCTTGGTCCAAAAGTACCTAGAATGATAAAAAAATTGGTGAAAATTCGCACAAAACTAAAGTGTCGTTAGAAGGAATGAGAAAATTTTCTAGAAAATTCTGCTGCATTTAAGAAAAAATTTTTAGGTTTCAAAAGAAGATAAAAAAACATTAGTTGAAAAGTATTTGTTGGGCTAGAACTTCATGTTCGGGCTAGTATGAAACGAATGACTCGCTTCCAACTCACTTCCCCTTTCGATGTTTCATACAGCCGTACTGACGAGGACACGGATCATGTTGATTAGTTGTATCCTCATAGGGTTTGGCTCATCTCCATCGTAACATGCAGGATACCTTACACCTGTTAAAAAAAATTTTTTTTTGAATTTCATTTAAAAAAATATAAAAACAAGTTGAATGTAAGAGAGCTGATTTTATTCCTTATCTCAATTTTACGTGTTGGGACTTCAATTTGAGCCGTACTCGAAGAAGATTGGAAGATTCAGAACTGTCACAAGCTTGTCTCAAAATTTGAGTATCTTTCCACGCGTATTCTATACAATTGATAATATAAATCCAACGGTTGGGTATAAAATTTGGAAAACATGTAAAATGACAGGTGTTTTTTTTTCTTGTTTCACTAGCTAGAAAACACATGCACTTTGCGCGCGATTATATATATTTTTTCCCATTGAAATTAGGATGAAAGTACGATGTGGGACCCGCCTTTGTCCCATTAGTAGCAACTCATAGAATATTCTCATATTGAAAGTTTCTTGAAATGTCTTGGAATCTTCTGAGAGCTCATGACGGCTCCTAGCGTGACCAGATCATCTCAGGAAATATCGTTTACTCTTGTCAAACTGTGTTTCTTCTACGCCACATTCTTTGAGAATCCACTCATAACTCACTTTGTCCATTAGCGTTTTACCGCACATATTGCGTCCAGGTCTCGCTTCCGCACAGCACAATTGGTGCAAGCACATAATTAAATATCGGAATTCCAGCATTCTTTGTTACATTTTTTTATGGTGATAGCCCGTAAGCTACTGATAATTCTTCTACTCTCATTTATACGTCTGGAGATCTCTGCATTTGTCCCCCTGTCAGCAGTAAATAAACTTCCAAGATACACGAAATTATCAACTTGTTCTATCTTCTCTCCATTTAGGGTAATGTTGCAATTCGTTTTCGCATCCTCACTTTTAAACACCATAATTTTTGTTTTATTCACGTTAATGTTAGGACCCATGCTCTTCATACTGGTATCCAGTCTGCCCAACATCCTGTGCAAATCATCGGCTGATTCTGCCGTAACGATCTTATCATCTGCGAACGCAAGGCCACGAACTTCCACTGTCCCAAGATCAACATCTTCTTCGTCGAGGAGAGCAATTCCGAGACATTTTTTCATGTATATATTTAAAATCCAAGAGGGCATAACGCATTCTTGCCTAACGCCTTGCCTAATATCGAACCAGCCGCTCAGTTGTCCATTTACTCTCACACTTGCTTTACTACCATTATATATTGCTTGTATTGCTTTCAGAAGCCATCCAGTCACTCCATATTCTCTCAAGACCTTCCAAAATTTACCTCTATCCACCTTGTCGAAATCTTTCCCCAGATCAAGAAATGCACACACAACTTTTTTGTTCACTTTTAGGCTTCTTTTTGTGATGTTTCAAGCTGAATATTTGATCCGCACATGATTTTCCTGGCATAAATCCGCATCGGACTTCCCAGATCCTTTCCTTTGTTACTCCCATGTTTCTTTTAATAAGTATTTTGGTGAATATCTCCCACATTACCTAGTGGGCTGCTCGCTCAAGAATTATTACTGTCACCTGGACCACCCTCTCCCTTGTAGATTGGGACAACCATCGCCTTTCTCCAATCACTTGGAACTTTGCTCTTCACAGCACACATTCATGAATTCACAGCACAGCAACACGGACAAATATCCGCCACCGCAATTGAGAATTTCAGAGGTAATGTCATCCACATCGACCGCCTTATCATTCTTCAGCTTTTTCATTACGGAAATAATGTCGTCGATACCGATTCTGCTCCCGCAGCCTACATCGTAATCGTCTTAAGTATCCGTGTCTGTGTCTCTGTTGTTATGCTCCATGGCTTTACCTTCATACAGCTTCTTGCAAAAATCCCGCATAGAGTCTTTAACTTTGTCCGATTCCCATTGCATTTCACCATCAGCATCCTTAATTTCGAATGTCTCAGTAATAGTATTTCATTCCCAAGTCTTCTTCACCCTTTTTCAGAATAGTTTCTTATTTCCTTCAAAATCATTTTGCATTTTCGTATCTTCTTTCGTTTTTATTTTATTCTTGCTTTCTTTTACTAGTAAATTTGCTTTCCTCTTTTTATACCAATAATCATTTATTACACTAATCCTTTCCCTATCGATAAGATTTGTGATATTGAACATTCTCGAGTACGCATCTTTCTTTTCGTTGACTTACACGCGTATTCAATCATTCCACCATACATCACCAGACTTTCTTCCCACTGTCGTACTAACACACACTTCCGAACTACTCTCGAAGATTCCATTCCGCAGTATTATCCATGCACCCTCTACAACTTTTGTTGCCTAATTCTGTCTTCCAATCACCTTTGTGATGCCCTGAATATTTATCCAGCTTTTTGCGATATACTTTTTGTACTTCTGGCTTTTGTAGATTCTCTATTCTTACTTACGTCAGTTTTGACTTTTTAATGATTTTTCTTCTCCTCTATCCTTGACCTAGGTTTATTTTGAAACCTTAAGATAGTGATCTGATTCGCAATCAGAACCTCTCATAGCCCTTGGATCTGTTTCAAGCCCTCTCAGTCTTTCGTCCGCTAAAACAAAGTCGATCATACTACGGCTTCCGCCTCTGCACCTAGTATACATGTGTATACTGTGTATGTGTATCGTGTGTGTATCGACCAAAGCAGGTGTTTGTAATAAACAAATCTTTTTCGAATAGCATAAACTGATCAATTTATCCCCATTACCGTTTGTTTTTGGGTCTCCGAAAGTACCAAGTACTCTGTCAGTACCTTCGCGGTGCACACAAACCCAACCGCTAATGTCTCCGAGTAATATGAATCTTTCCCCCGAATCAGATTTTTCTATTAATATATCATTCAACGAGTCCTAGAAGGTGTATTTCGCCTCTTTACTGTCATCATCAACAGGAGCATATCATGCTACAATAAACAGTCATCTGACTCCCACTTTCATTCTAGCCCATAATAATCTAGGAGATACACACTCATAAATTTTGACATGTTGTTTCGCTCTCTGCTCATATATAATTAGGCCAATTCCTTGTCTACTCCTGACCAGAGTTCGAGACCATTCTCCACCTTGATATTCTCACATCCCTTTTTCTTTGTTTCTGGTACTCACCAAATATCTAGCTTCCTTACGCGCATAGTTTCCCGCAATTCCTTTTCCCTTAGATCATTCACACTTCTGCCATTCCCCACTCCCAGTCTTCATTCATCACCTGAAATCTTTTGTCGGGCATGCAGTCTGTTAATGAAAGTGGCATGTGAAAACGAAGAGCTAATTCGTCATTAGGTGGTATATAAATCCACGAGGTCAGTCCCACCAAACATCAGTCATGTGAAGAAGGTACAAAAGAAAATAGGTCGAAACTAATAAAGCCGGAACAAAACAAGTTATTGTCAGTTTTAAGGTTACGATTTTCGACCATTAACATTATAATGTTAATGTTTTTGTCTACTAGTCTCATAAATATTTAAATAAATAATTATTTCAATATTGTTTTTTTCAATATTGTGAAAAAATGACTCTCCAGCTCCGCTGGGATTCGAAACCAGGTCCTACAGATTTCCGGTTTGATGCTCTAACCTACTAAGCTACGGAGAGTGCAAGTATCATTTTTCACAGCCCCCTACAAGCCAATTTCGACCAAATTGTTATACTTGTAGGAATTTAAAATCTTCCAACATGATTTTGATTTTCAATTTTGATGTTACGGTTTTTGACCAGGCGTGTATAGTTATATTATGATTTTAATACTTTTGTCTACTGGTCTTATAAATATTAAAATAAACAATTATTTATAAAAATAGTTATAAGACCAGTAGACAAAAATTATTATTGGTAAAGTTACACACTGAGGAGGTCTAAAATGAAGGTAGGTTCTGGGTTGAAACGAAAAATATACGTCTTATTGAAAAATATTAAGGAGCACAAGTAAATCTCCTTGAGATAAACAGTTTTTCTCTTTTTAACATTTTTCACTATCCAAACGATCTAAAAGAATCTAAAAAAAATGTTTTAGAATGAATCTGTATCTGGTAAAAATGGCTAGGTACCGAACTCGTCCTTCCTCTTTAGGCCTTGGAAAAGTGTGCCAAAGCACAATCCAAGAAGAACTGCGTGTACTTGGGTTGAAGCCTTAGTTTTCTGATTTCCTATGTGTTTAATCATTGTATTTTCACCGAATTTTCAATATATGTTTTTTACTCTGCAAATCACAAATTGAGTTTTTCTCTGTTAACGCCTAAACGATTAAACAAGAAATAAACTGTAAAAAAGTCCGGCTCTGGCATGAGCGGATGGGTCATATAAATCTACAAGTCATTAGTCGCACGTGTGATGAGCATGGAGTAAATGGAATTACAGACCGAAATTTTTTTGTGAGGGATGTGCTTAGGACAAGCAGTATCGCAGACCTCACTCAAGCGTCGAAGTGCCTAGCAACTACAGCCCAGGAGAGAAAATCGTAACAGATGCTTGCGGGCCTGTAAACATAATCCCACCGAGTGGATCACGCTGTTCCCTTGTCTTGAAGGATGAGTGTACAAGTTTGAGGAAAGTTTTCTTCATGAAAAATAAATCTGAAGAAGTAAAGGGAGTTGAGCATTTTGAGGCATTTGCACGCACTTGAATTGGCACCCCAGTAAAAGTCCTATGATCGGATAACGGACTGAGTATATCTGCAAAGAACTCCAAGCATTCTTGAAGCGAAAAGGCATGGTTCATGAAATGTTGTCGCCGTACATCCATGAGCTGAATGGACGTGCCAAATGTGAGATTCGTGCACTCGTGGAAAGTGCGCGTCCAATGCTACACGCAAAGGAGGAAAAAAAAAACTCATGGCCAGAAGCAATTAACACCGCGTGTTATATTTTTGGTGTTAGCATAGCTTTGTACAAAAGGCAAAAACATAAGGGTGCCACAGCAAGGGGAAAGCTCTCCTCCTCTGAGAGCACGAACATATTAGTAATGCACTCGTTCAGTATTCTTTACTCTCTGTCCTCCCTACCTCAATTTAATATAATTTTTCATTCACTGGAGTACAACATACCAATATTTTAATCGGTCCATACTCAAGCAAGCAGACGTATCTACATCGTTTGAAAGGTAGTTGGAGCGAAAACCCACAGTAAACATCTCGACGAACCGGTCGTAAACCCTTTCCGAGGAAATCGGGAGTTAGCTCCAGCTATCGATGCTCCTGAACCTGCAGCCGCAGGCGGAAACTTTCCGAAAATGCTCAAGAAGGTAGACAGCTGCGTGATAGGAGACAATTGGAGCCACCGGAGTGATAAGGGGTGGCCATTGGATTTCTAGCAAACCCGGTACCTACGACCTATCAAGAAGCCGTGTCTAGTAAAGATGCGACGCAATCTAAAAATATTCAAAGCTAGACTCGTACCCAAGGGTTTTGGACAGTGCGAAGGTATAGATTTTTTTGGCACCTTCGCGCCCGTTGTACGCTTTAAGTCAATCGGAATTCTCGCCATAGCAGCAGCTTAAGAACGTTTAGTTCATTTAATATTACAATAGATCGCGCTGATGAGTTCCTCGGCTTCGAGAAAACGTAACCGTGAAAACCAGAGGCGCACAAAGGGAGGGCAAGTGTGTTGATTTCCACTGGGCCACGCGTCAAAGGGGTCCCGCTGAATTAATATGCGACAATATTCTGTCCCGGGCCTCTTTAAGCTTCTGTGCGCCCCTGGTGAAA
Organism: Neuroterus valhalla; assembly: GCA_011762715.2. Classification (NCBI taxonomy): domain Eukaryota; kingdom Metazoa; phylum Arthropoda; class Insecta; order Hymenoptera; family Cynipidae; genus Neuroterus; species Neuroterus valhalla. Next base: position 9,130 of record WSXT02200319.1, on the reverse strand, counting down.
AACGACTGCTAAAAATATTTCAATCTGGATATATAAGTGAACTTTTGAAAACTCTTTATATGTTCGACGCAAACTTGTCAAGCGTACCTGCAGAACCAGGATTGTTTTTACAAAAGCAAACTAACCCAGTAGATTCTAAGATACCGTATCGAGAAGCAATGGGCTCATTCCTGTTTGCTGCGCGAGTAAGTCGCCGTGATATCGAGTATGCTGTGAACTACGCGAGTCAATTCTCAACTTATTACGATGAAAGTGACTGTCAAGCAGTGAAGAAAATTATGCGTTATTTAAATGGTACGCGCAACTACGGAATAGTTTAGGGAAACAGTGGGTGTTCGATGAACGTGATCGGGTTTACAGATGCCGATTATGCCAGGTGCATGGAAACGCGAAAGTCAAGAAGCGGCTTTGTTTTTACATTAAACGATCGGAATGCATCGCGCTATTTCACTGTGAGAAAGAAGCTGTTGGGATGCGTCGCTTATTAAATGAATTGGATGTTCAATGTGAAATCATACCAATATTTGTTGATAACCAAGCAGCTATAACAATTTCTAGCAACACAACCGATCATCGAGTTAAAGAATTATCTTCCTCTCCTATTAAACCATGGACTTAAAAGAGAGAGAGAGAGGAATATATCATCGCAGAGTGATACTCGGACTGGGAATCAGTGTCAGCTAATATGGCAGTCAGTGGATTCAATTAACATTCGACGCTGAAGCTGGTCAGTTGATTCTTTCCATCTTATCTCAGATGCGGAAGTAAATTTTGCCAGGATAAATTTACGTTCGCATTTTTTATTAGACTCCTCTAAATATTACACCACAGTGTACTGCATATGGTTGTTTTCTCGGCACGAATGTTGAAAATGTCGGCTTTCGTAACTTTTAGCCCAATGCGAAAATTACAATATACAGTACAATGTGGTGTAACATTTAGAGGAGTCTAGTAGAAAATCCAAAAGTGAACTTTACCTAGCAAAATTCACTTTCATGTCCATGATTAGATAAGTTCAAATAATACAGAAGAGAATGAGAAGCATGTATCAATGCTGCTATCTTCAGTCTTTTTTCGTGCTGAAAACCTACGGAAGCAAAATGCCATATAAGACGCAAACTTCAGATCAGCGAAAACTTAGGTTGTGTCTAATCCCCGAATCGGAGTTCCTCAACCCGCCTAATTTCCACATTATTTTCGAAAAAAATAGTACACGTGCATAGGGACGGAAAAGTGTAATCAACTATTTCATAATGGGCTGCCAGCTTCGAAAACCGCTATTTTCTACATGCATGTGAAAGAAAATCAATCGTATGTTTCGAATACTTAAATGCACGATTGCGGTTCAGAACACTAAATAGAAAGAGAGATGTCCAAAGTCCATGCATTTGAAGTAATGTTATAACACAATTACAGCCATTGAATGTTAGGCTTATGATTTTTCAAAACGAAATAAAATAAAAAGTATCATCACGAACTATCTTCAATTCCATGGAAGATGTAGCCATTCGAAAATTGGATCATTCTTTAGAAATCCAGTAAAATTATTTAGGAATCCCTCTACATGTCCGAAATTCCTTCAAAATTAATTGATATTCGTTGAAAACTTTGTAAATACTCTGAAGTATTGAAAGATCTTCTAGAGTACATTGAAAATTTTCCTTAAATCTTTTGAAATATTTGAAAATTGTCTTTGATCCCTCGAAACCCTCTGAATTGTGTAAAAAATCCTGTGAAATATCTCGGGACTTTCTAAAATGGTTTGAAATCCATAAAAGTAGTCAAATATTTTGTGAAATATATTGAAATCTTTTGAAATATCTTCCAACCCGTTGAAATTTTTTTAAAATCTTGTAAAATATGTATTTATAAATCTTCTGAAACCCCTCAGAGTCTATCAAAATGTCAACAGAAATCTTTTGTATTGCTGAGAGAAGCCAACCAGTTACACCATACTCTTCCAAGACTTCGCAAAGTCTAGCTCTATCCACCGTGTTGGAAGCTTTTTTTGCGTACTTTTAAGCTTTTTTGTGTGATCTGTCTCAAGCTAGATATTCACATTGGAATCTCCAAATACTTTCCTTTGTTATTTCCATGACTTCATTCATAAGTATTTTGATCAATATTTTGCCCACAGTACTGAGTAGGCTAAACGCTCTATAATTATTACAGTCACCTCGTTCACCCTTTCCTTTATAGATTGGAACGGCAGACGTCTTTCTCCAATCACTTTAAACTTCGCTGTTCACAGCACACATATTCATAAATTCACACAGCCACACAAACAAATATCTGACACCACTCTTGAGCATTTCAGAGGTAATACCATCCACACCAACAGCCTTGCCATTCTTTACTTTTTCAATCACAGAAATAATGTGATCGATACCGATTAAGCTTTCGCCACCTTCATTGCAATTGTCGAACGTATCCTCGCCTGTTTCACGGTTGTTATGCTCCATGGCTTTACCTTGATACAGTTTCCTGAAAAAATCACTCATACAGTCTTTGCCTTGTCCGCATTCCATACTATTTCACCATCTGCATTCTTAATCCCGAACACTTCAAGCTAGTATTTCCTTTCCTAGTCTTCTTAACCTATTTCCTAAATAGTTTCTTATTTCCTTCAGAATCACTCTGCATTTTTGTATCTTCTCCCACTTTGATTTTATCTTTGCTTTCTTTTACTAGTATATTTGCCTTCCTCTTTTTATCCCTCTGATGATTTACTATTCTCGTCCTCCCCTTATCGCTAAGACCTATAGTATTGAATATCCTCGAGTACACTCCTTTTTTATTGTAGACTGCTATGCGGATTTCATCATCCCACAAAGCATCACCAGACTTTCTTCTCACAGAAGCAGTACCACATACTTCCGATGCACTGTGGAAGATACCATCCTACAGTATTATCCATGCAACCTCTACATTCTTGTTGCCAATCTCTGTCTTCTAATCTTCTTTGCGATGCCCTAAATATTTATCCAGCTTTTTGCGATACACCATTTTTACTTCTGGCTTTTGTTGATTCTCTACTCTTACTCGCGTCTGTTTCAATTTTTTATATAAACTTCCTTCTCCTTCATTCTTGACATAGGTTTATTTTTGTAACTATTAGAAAGTGATCCGATCCGTATTCAAAACCTCCCATAGCCCTTGTATCTTTTACAAGCTCTCTCAGTCTCTCGTACTCTACAACAAAGTCGATCATACTATGGATTTCACCTCTGCACCAAGTATGCATGTGTATCATTTTGTGCCTTAACCAAGTGTTTGTTATAAACAAACCCTTTTCCAAGTATAAACTGATCAGTTTATCCCCATTACCGTTCGTTTTTGTGTCTCCGAAATAACCAAGTACTCTGTCAGTACTTTCGCGTTGCACACCAACCCAACCGTTTATGTCTCCGAGTAATATCATTCTTTTGCCCGAATAACATGTTTCTATTATATCATTCAACGAATCTCAGAAGGTGTCTTTTCCCCCTCTACTGTCACCATCAACATGTAGCATGCTATAATAAGACTCTTCTGATTCCTACTTTCACTCTAACCAATGATAATCTAGGAGATTCACATCCAAACATTCTTACATGCTGTCTTGCTCTCTCATTCATAATTAGACCAATTTCTTGGCTACCAGGTGATTCCTTGTCTACTCCTGACCAGAGTTCGAGACCATTCTCCACCTTGTCAATCTCAAAACCCTTTTTCTATGTTTCCTGTACGCACACAATATGTAGCTTCCTTATGCGCATAGTATCCCGCAATTCCTTTCCCTTTAGATCATTCACACCTCTCGCATTCCAAACACCTAGTCTCCATTCATCACTGAAACTTTTCCGTGGGCACGCGGTCCGTTAAGAAAAGTGTTTGTTGTGTCAATATCTTCTGAAATGACTCCGAACTTTTCAAGGCTCTTAGAAATCCCATGGAATCTTTGGAGTATCTCTAAAATCTTTTAGACTTCCTTGAAATTTTCTGCAATCTATTAGGAGTTCTTCAAAATATTTGAAAATCGTTCAACATTCCTCAGAGTCCGTTAAAATCAATTAGGGATTCTTTTTTCCATTAAAATCCGGTTCGATTCATGGAAATTCTTTGACGTATCTGAAAATCCTCTTGACTCGCTGGAAATCCGTTGCAATTCCTTGAAAATCCTGTGATGTATTTGGAAATCTTCTAAAATCCTCCCGAAAATCCGTTAGGATTCCTCCGAAACCCTATAAAATGTCGAAAAATCTCCTTAAATGCTTTGAAACTCTTTGAATATTTCGAAACTTCCTGAAATCTTCAAAAATCCGTTCGAAATAATTGAGAACTTTAAAAACATATGGAAAACCTCGAAAATTATTCCACAATCCTCTTGAAATTTTTCGAGATTATTCTGAAATCCTTCGAAATCTACTGGGATTCCTCGAGAGTTCTGTGAAATATTGAGAAATTTCAGGAAATCTTTCGAAATCCGTTGCAATTCATTAACATTCTTTGAAATACAAGCAAAATCTTCTGGAATATCTTCAAATTCATTGCGATCCTTCAAAAATTCTTTGAAATATCAGGGAATCTCCTGGGAAACCATGAGATTCCTAAAAAAATATCAGAAATCCCCGAAATTCCTCAAAAACCCTCTAGAATTTTTGAAAATTTTCTGAAATCTTTTTCAATCCGTGATTCTTTGAAATCCTTCTAAGTTGGCTGGAATTTTTTTTATATACCTTAAAACCGGTTTGATGTCTTTAGAAACCATTTGCAATATTTGAAAATCTTCTGAGTGAGCTTGAAACTTTTCAAAGCTCTTGGGAATTGCTTGAAATTTTTCAAAAGACTTTCAGATCTTTCCAATATTTCAATATGCTACAAAGTACGAATTTTGTTAATATAGAAGATAATTGTTGTTAATTTATTGATAATTTGTTGCTAATATAATATGCATTTTCAAAGTTTATGTTTTTAATGAATTACAAATTTTCCACTTAACTTCTTATAACAAATTTATTTCCATAACATTCTGAAGATCATTATACATACAAAATTACACTCAGCTGAATACAGTTATATTTATTTCAATTGCACTCACTTTCATGATTTTTTAAAACCTTCAATTTATACATTACTTGGATCTACTATATGCTCAAGTACATCTTGAGCTGAGATTAAAAATTACATGGAACCTATTTTTATATAAATACAATATCAGTTTTGGTAGGTTCCTGAAGACCTAATTTCTCCATTTCATATTATATAACCCACTACTATCAGTTTTCTAATATTCATGTGAGAAATTATATTACCTATAAAAAACATCCTTGTGTAATCCGGAAAAAGTTGAACAAAAACTGAACTTATCGAAGAAAATGGGAGAGCTCTTGCACCTTTTTTGTAACCACCCGTTTTTGTTATAACAATTAAACCCGAGAGCTGATTAAACGTGTTCTACTATTCACACTTATCGTGTCAAATTTCCCAGAATATTGTGCAGCTTGACATCCACAAAAAATTTTAAAAATATGAATTATAAGGCTGAGCAAGACGATCGCTCCGATATAAATCCAGAATTCTGATACAGAGCTCTTTCTATCTAAATCTTTAGAGTTGGGAATATTCCAATCACATTCTCCGTTGCAGAAATTTTTGTGACACACGGTCTTATTTTTAATCGCAGCTGTGGCATTTAATTTCTTATCAATGTTTTTGTCGTGACAATCGTAGACATTTAATTCTTGACCATTATCTGAAATGATGAAATCAGGAGATATTTAACAATGTGTATAAAAACAATGTAATTATGAAATTATCATTTCTCAAACGAAATCTAAAATTTTCAGAATTTCGAACGATCGAAATGAAGATCAATGCGAACATATAATTTTTTTAATAACGGGAAAATATGTCTAATCTCGAATTTTTACTAGGAACGCCACAGAACGCCATTCCTTGTTTTTTTTTGAAATTCTAAATTAATAACTTCTGGACGTAAAGCTAAGAAAAATATCTTTCAATAATTGTAAAATGTTCACATTTAATACCAACCTTCAATTTGAAGCTTTACACAACCAGTTTTGCAAATTCTATAAATATTACTTGAATTATTATCAGATATCCAACAATCTGTTTTTGGGAAAAAACTGTATAACTCATGAGTGAAATTCCCTGAATAGCACTTGAAACACCATATGCTTCCACCTGTGAAAAGAAATATGACATAAATATCAATTTCAATATTTCTTAAACCTAATTAATTTCTTGTTTATATGTCTCTCATACAAACGAGTCGTAATTATCTTTCTGAATTCAATGATATCAAATTAGGTTTTTATTTTTCTAAATTTGGTCTACAAGATTTGCCAATAAAAATTCACAATAGTAATAAATCAAATCCGGATCGCTTACTTGTGGTGACAAAAGTGAAAAAAAATGCTAAAAGTAATTCCAACTTCATAGCTTGTGGTCGATGTTCACACTAAAAGTATGCGAATATAGAGGTTGAATCTCATATCTCTAGATATCCAAGATTGAAAGGTGGGAGGTAATAAATATATATACGCCTACATATAATAAGGAATTTTCATTCAAACAAGTATGCACAATTTGCAAATCAATCGCATTTTTCTATCAAAAATTTCATAGTTTTCTCAAAGTTCACCATCTATTCTACTCTCTGACCACTTTCATCCAGTATTCCTCTTTCACAATCACTCACACTTCTTCCTTCCTCTCCCTCTCCAGTACAAACTTCCAGCACATGTTCCCACTTCATAACCACACATTATACACATTTTCTCTTGTTCATCCATCCAGCATCGACATGGTTCTATTCCCTCTCCCATTCTGAACAGTATCACTTTATGCCACTTACTCTCCTTTTTCAACTTTGTCAGGTAGTCTGGTTCCCCAAACCACTTCTTTTATTGCCTGTTACAGCACCCTCGTGTTTACTGAGTCGAATGCTGCTTTGAAATTCACAAACAAGAACACAAGTTTCCCCTTTTCCCGCGCCGAGTTCCTATTTACTATACAGTATAAGACGTAAATGTTATCAGTTGTTCTCATTTCTTTCCCAAAACTTGTCTGGTTATGAGGGATACTTCCTTTTCTTTCTACCTGACCCTATAGCCTATTCCTGAGCACTTCCGCATAGATCTTGCAACTAACCGACATCAGAGTAATACCTCTATAAACCTCCACCTTTCTACCCTCTCCTTTTTTATCAGCGGAATCACTAATCCTGTCCTTCATTATGTAGGTCATTCTTCTCCTCTCCATACTTTGTTACAAATTCTCCACATCTCTTCTCTTATTGCACCCCCCCATATTTGAGAGCCCATTATCCCTGCTATCCCCTCCTTTCGCTTTATTTATTTCCAGCCTTTTTATCAACTCGTTTACTTCCCCCTTATTACATCGTTTCTACTTTCCCCTTCTTCATATATAACCTTCTCCCCTTCTTCTCTAACCTTTATTTCTTCCTTTCCTAACAGTCCTTTGAAGCACTCCGTCCATTCACACATTTTGATATCAATTACTTCCTTCCTTCTTCCTCGTTCCCTATTTGTCACCTCCCATTCTTTTCCTTCCTTCACCGATTTCTCCACTTCTTCCTCATATCCTTTTACCTTATCAATCACACCTTCATTCTTCCTATTGTCTCGTCTACCCTTCCTCTTTTCAACCTTTTAGATTCTCATTATCCTTTTTTTCTCCAAATTCCTTCAATTTTTCTCTTTCTTAGCGCCCCGTGTTTACTTTTCTTACCTTCTCTCCTCCCTTATCACCTCTAGAATGCTTATGACCTTTCAATTTCGCTACTACTGGAAAGTGCTCTGAGCCTATCTCATTACCCACTTCTATTCCTACCATAAGCTTCATTACCCTTTCTTCTGCTAGGTCGTAGTCTGTTACTGTTTCTCCTTTCCCTGCGAACCATATTTTATCATTCTCGTCCCCCTTTCTATATCCATTACAAATCAAACATCGTGCTTCTCCTATCAAGTTCAGAAGTATCCTACACTCTTGATCTATTTCCCTATGTTTCGATTACCTCATAAACACCTCTGCCTTTTCATCCCATACTTCTCCTCCCTGACTATTAGTCCACGCATTCAGGTCAGCCCCAATCAATACCAGCCCTTCTTCTCATTCTTCTATCCACCTTTAATCCTTCTCATCATATAACCATCCTTTGTTTCGCTCTCTTCCTCTGCTCCCTGATCTACCACGAGATTCTTTCTCACCCCTGATATCATGCTACCCATCCCTCTCCTTTTCTCGTGTTGCTTTCTTGCTCCTTACATTTTCCAAACGTATCTTCTCATTTCCTTCCTTTCCATTCCGTTTTAGTCTTTCTCGTTCACCTATTTATCAAAGAAGATCTGTATTGTTTTGAGAAATCTCCTACATATGTTGTAAAAACTTCAAGATCATTAATGAAAGGAGCATCAGGCCGACAAAATTTGACTAAGGGCCGGAACCAGAGACCACATCTAGTGCACCCGAAGGCTTTTGCTGCGCTGAATCCGAATCCGACCTCGGAAAAATACCAGCACCCTCAGTTTTCGAGTTCTTTTAACCTAAATAGGTCAAAAACACGTTATTTTGATGTATTCGAGGCCCCGTAACATCTCGAGAGAATTTTTCTTCCCAAAACTCACGATGGTATCGTGAAGAACAACTCTTCACCTTCAAAATACAAACTCTAACTTTTCGATGCGATTTTTTGCGGCCAAGATGTGGCGAATTCAAAAATGAAAAATTCCAATTTTCACGGATATCATTTTTGTTACAAAAGTATTTGCCCAGGAAATAAAAGTAGCAAAACCATGTCTATTACAGCTTGTTGTAAGTTAATATAACCCCAGATCCCCACAACCCGATTTCCTCAACTCTTGAGCCTAGTAATCTACTATGCAATAACCCCCACAACCCAATTTCCTTAATCCTCGAGCTCAGTAACCTGCTATGCAATAACCTTTTACCCCGACAAACCAATTTCCTTGACCCTCCATCCTAGTAACCTACCATGCAATAACCCCAGACCCCCAAAACCCAATTTTCTTAATCCTCGAGCTCAGTAACCTGCTATGCAATAACCTTTTACCCCGACAAACCAATTTCCTTGACCCTCCATCCT
>WSXT02200308.1:0-18789 GCA_011762715.2 Neuroterus valhalla | reverse complement strand
CCGGTAGCCTGGGGGGCTGACGGCCCCCCCCCCCCCCGAAACGAATTCCTGGCTACGGGCCTGTATTTAATTTGTATCTACATAATTGAAATACATTAATAATTATGTACTTAAATAATATTCTTTTTATAAATATTTAAATATTGTTTACAAATACACCTTCTGATTTTCTAACTTTATAATATTTATTTATTCTATGAATCCTATTATTTATAATGAAAATCATTACAAGTATTCGACATACTTTTATAACATAATTAATTTTTATAGACGTCTTCATTTTTTACAGGTTTAACATGACGAAGCAAAATAAATCGTTGCCCAAATTTGAAGAGAAATATAGAATTTCATAATATGGTTGGATTCGGTGTAAATTTTATTAATAATTGAAAATGTCAAAAATGAAAAGAAATTTAATTGAAATCTATTATTCTTTTACTTTACGATATTCACATATGTCGATGCTATGAATTTGATATTTTTGTACAAAAATTTCCATGTATTCTGTGAGAAGCGTATTCGTATATAGTCATACAAATAATTGGTTCTTCAATTTCTCTTAGTATCTTTTGATTTCTTAGATCTTTAAAATATTACAAAAAATTTATCAAGATAAATATATGCAAAAAAGCGTGTTTTAATAATTAAAATCAATCAAATTTGAATTTTTCCCATGCTATAGAAATTATCGATGCTGGGCAAGGGCAGTCGTAATTGTACCAGAAAAAATGTGTTAGCGTAAGATGTATATATTGATATATTGAGTAAAAATGTGAAATCTCGCGTAAGAAGGATCCCAAAAAATTTTCATATTCATGCGATAGGGGGTAATCAATGAACGTTTTATTATAGAAAAATGAATGATTACAAGCGTTGAAAATATTTTTCAGATGATGACATTGATGAGTTCCAATAATGATTTTGCATACTGTAAGAAAAGTGATTTATCACTATATTCATAAGCTGGAATCAATTGTTATTGAGAAAACTGTAAGCTTTTATTTTCTGGATGTAATAGTCGAGAAGCGGATAAATCAGACCTTGGCTATCTAATTCAAGATTACCGTTATAGTGCAGTGCTTTTAACTCAATAGGATCATAAACCTAATCACTTAGTTGCAAACTCAGATTTTCAAGATGCATTCAAACGATCTATCTAAACTCTAAGTTTAAAACTATCTTGAGAAACTCATTTTTTAGATTAGGATATGTACTTTTACTTTCAATCTATTTCTAAATCGAAACTGTTTCAAACCAAGTTCTTTCTAAATGAAAATTTATAAATTTATTCTACCCACTATCCCTAATCACAGAAAAAATGGGAGATACATATACAGGTAATGTTGAGGAAATATGTAAGAGCATTTTCTTCGAAGGAGAAGATATAATTTACTTATGGTCTTTTCAACTTTTTCTCATTAATAAATTTTTATGAAGTGGAAAATATCTTTACTTTTTAAATAAATTTCCTATTCTAGTTGAATTTTTAGTTGAAAATATAATTTTCAACAAAATGGTTGAATTCCCATTCAAGGAGATGGATTTTTGACTGTTTAAATTGGAGTCATAAACTGAAAAAATATATTATGAACAATAGATTTCATTTTTTAACAAAGTTGTTGGATTTGTGGCTGGGAAAGATGAATTTTGAAACGAACATTTTTAATTTATATAGAAAAACATGAATTTTTATTTCTTATCAAAAAAGTTCAATTTTAAACGAAAAAGTCCAATTTTAATATGGAGATACATTGACAATGAAAAAGAAATTATAAGGATAGTTCAAATTGCAACAAATCACTTAGATTCTATAAGGAAGAGACATTTTTAACCAAAAAGAATCATTTTGAATGGAGAAAGTTTAATTTTCTGCAAAATACGTGAATTTTCAACAACAACCTAAAATTTACCGAAATTGTTGAATCTTCAACTCAATCAAATAAATTTTATACCAGCAAAAAAAATTTTTTGACAAATAAATTGGATATTAAATAAGAGAGCTGAATTCGCAACTGAAATAATGAATCTTTAAGAAAAAAAATTTATTTTCAACAAATTAGTTAAACTTTCAACCAAAAAGACGATTTTTTGACAATATATTTTCCAATTATATTTGAAATCCAAGAGACTAATTTTTCAATCAGGAAGATAAATATAATGCGAAATTGTTAATTTCCAACCAAAAAAGTTGTTTGACCAAACTGCTTAATCTTCATCTGAATAATATGCATTTCAAACCAAGAATAGAATAGTTAAATTTTTATGTGAAAAAAAAAATTTTATCATCTTGAAAAAAAGTTCCGACAATTTGGTTACATTTTCAACGAAAGAGATAAATTTTCAACAAATGACGAATTTTTTTATGAAAGACAAGAAATTCAAACTAAAGTCATGAATCTTCAAAAAGAAAAATGAATTTTCAACATAGTGGTACCAAAACGGTTTAATTTTTTGGGGATCACATAGATTTACAAGAACAACAAATTTGAAGAAAAAGTGGTAAACCTTCAACTCAACAATACGAACTTTACCTCAGGGATAAAAAAGTTGAATTTTCAGTGAGGAAAAATCATTTTCAACCCAAGAAAAAAATATTATACATACAAATAAGTCAAATTTCTTAATAAAAGTGATCAATTTTCAACAAAAATGATAAACCTTTAGAGAAAAAATTTATTTTCAATAAATTAGTTGAACTTTCAACAACAAACGAATTTTGAACAAATTACATGAATTCTTGACTAAAATTGATACCAAAAAAGAATTCAGTATAAAATAGAAAATATTTGTGTTCTACGAAAAAAGAAGAGTTTGTAACACAAAAAGATGAATTTTCAGTTGGAAAGGTAAAAAATCATCTAGATTGTTAGAATTTCAATCAGTTAATGTGAATCGTACAAAATAGATCAATTTTTGAGCGACAAATATAAATCCCGAACAAAAAAAAAATCAATTTTTTTATAAAAGATATCGCTTTTAATCCAAGCCCTTGAATTTGTAACTGGGAAGATAAATTTTTGAATTAAAAAATTGAATTTTCAACCAAAAAAGAATCAATTCGAAACGAAAATAAAAAAGTTGTGTTTTCAGTAAAATACTTAATTCTGAGTAGAAGGAAACTTTCAACAAAACAGTTGCATTTTTATGAAATAGATGGATTTCGGAGTAAAATGATGAATCTACAACCAAAAAATAGAATTTTTAAGGAAGTAAATCAACTTATAACAAAATAGTTGAATCCTAAAAAAACAGATTAGTTTTCAACCCAAGAATTATATTTTTAAGCCAGAATGATTAATTTCTAACATAACAGATGAATTTCAATCAAAAAGATGAAATTTTACCTAATTTTCAACAATGCATTTATTTTCAACTGAAAGATAAATTTTCAACCTAAACAAAAAGCTTGAATATTTTCATTCACGAGAGAAAAAACTTAACCAGATTGTTGAAGTTTCAAGCGAAAAGTGCAAATTTTTAACATATCAGTTAAATTTTGGAATCATAATTACCAGTTCCTAACAAAAAAGTTAGCTGGCAAACGAATAATTGAAGTGCTCACCTGAATAGTCAAATTTTAAACCCAAAAAGACGAATTTTTACAGAGAAATGGAACTTGTAAATGAATGGAGTGATTTTATATCAAAACTGTTGAATTTTGAACCAAATAATAAAATTTCAAGAAAAATAAAAACATTTGAACCAAAAACGATGAATTCACAACTAATAATAGTTGAGTTTTGAACCAAAGATATGCTTGTTTAACAAAAATGATGAATCTTGAATTGAGATAATTAAATTTTCTGATAGGAAAATTAATTTTAACGAAAAAAAAAAAATTAATATTTTACATTGAAACGAACTTTTTTCACTTCTCATCACTGATTACAACGGTTGATAATTTCTCAAATCCAATCATAGTTTTAATTCTTAACATTAGAATGTTCTTTCCAGAATGTACTCGTTTATCAAATATTTGAATTATTGGACTGGACATAATGTATTCCTGATTTTCAAAAATTAGGAATTTTGTTTTCAATTGCTTCAAAAATTTCAAAATGGATCAGCAACCATTTTTAAGTTTTAAGACGATCTGAATAGAAAATTTGCAAAACTTCAATTTAAAATTGGAAAAGATTCCAAAATGAAAATTTCTAAATTCTCGGACGTTGAACTTGGTTCGATTTGAATTCTGCAATTTCACAATTTGATGATTCATACATGAGGAAGAAAGATTTGAAGTAATATAAGGAAATGGAAAATGTTGAAAGGGAGAACAGAGTAAATAGAAGAAGATCTGTACTGAAAGGAGAGGAGAAGAAGAAGATCATTTCTGGAAAGAAATGAGAAGAAGAAGATCTGACCTGCAAGGAAAGGAGAAGAAGGTCAGTCCTGAAGGGGAGACAAGATTTGTCCTGAAAAGAAAGGAGAACAATATGTGTCCTGGAAGGAAAGGAGAAGATGATTCCTGAAAGGAAGGAGAAGAAGAAGAAAATCTCTCCCGGAAGGGAAGGAGAAGAAGATCAGTCCTGCAAGGACAGGACAAGATTTGTCCTGAAAGGAAAGGAGAACAATATGTGTCCTGGAAGGGAAGGAGAAGATCTGTCCCGGGAGGAAAGGAGAAGAAGATCAGCCCTGAAAGAAAAGAAAATCTAATTATAAGAAGATGTGTCCTGAAAGGAAAGGAGAAAATCTGTACTGGAAGGAAAGGAGAAGATGATTCCTGGAAGGGAAGGAGAAGAAGAAGAAGATTTGTCCCGGGAGGAAAAGAGAAGAAGATCAGCCCTGAAACGAAAGGACAAGAAGATGTGTCCTGAAAGGAAAGGAGAAAATCTGTCCTGGAAGGGAAGGAGAAGATCAGTCCTGAAAGGAAAGGACAAGATTTGTCCTGAAAGGAAAGGAGAACGATGTGTGTCCTGGAAGAAAGGAGAAGATGATTCCAGGAGAAGAAGAAGATCTGTCCTGGAAGGAAAGGATAAGAATATGTGTCCTGGAAGGGAAGGAGAAAAATATGTACCCTGGAAGGAAAGGAAAAGAAGATCTGTCCTGGAAGGAAAGTAGAAGAAAAGGATCTGTCCTGGGTGAAAAGGAGCAGAAGATACATCCTGAAAGGACAGGACAAGAAGATATGTCCTGAAAGGAAACGAAGAGAGGATGTGTCCTGGAAGGGAAGGAGAAGAAGGTGTGTCCTAGAAGAAAAGGAGAAGATCTGTCCTGAAAAAAGAGGAGAAGAACATCTGTCCTTGAAGGAAAAGAGAAGAAGATGTGTCCTGAGAGGAAAGGAGAAGATCGGTCCTGGAAGGAAAGGAGGAGAAGATGATTCCTAGAAGGGGAGGGGAAGCAGATCAGTCCTGAAAGGAAAGGACAAGATTTGTCCTGAAAGGAAAGGAGAATAATATGTGTCCTGGAAGGAAAGGAGAAAATGATTCCTGGAAGGGAAGGAGAAGAAGAAGATCTTTCCTGGAAGGAAAGGAGAAGAATATGTGTCCTGGAAGGGAAGGAGAAAAATATGTGCCCTGGAAGGAAAGGAAGATCTGTCCTGGAAGGAAAGGAGAAGAAGAGGATCTGTCCTGGGTAGAAAGGAGAAAAAGATACATCCTGAAAGGAAAGGACAAGAAGATGTGTCCTGAAAGTAAGCGAGGAGTCCTGGAAGTCCTGGAAAGGGAGGAGAAGAAGGTGTGCCCTGGAAGGAAAGGAGAAGAATATATGTTCTGGAAGGAAAGGAGAAGAAGATCTGTCCTGGAAGGAAAGGAAACGAAGATCTGTCCTGGAGGGAAAGGAGACGAAGATATTCCTTGGAAGGAAAGGAGGAGAAGAGTGTGGTAAGCAGGGGGAAGAAGGGAAAAGGAAAAGAAATATCAAAATAAAGCTAAAGAGAACGCTATGGGTCTCACCAAGGCAAAAACAGATAAAGACAGGAACAAGAGGAGTAATAGAAGCAGCTACAGATGTGAGAGTGACATTCTGGAATGTGTCAGGATTGAAAAACAAGGATAAGGGTTTCTGAGAGGAAGTGGAAAGAAATGGGGCGTGATAATGATGAGTTAGACTCGGGTGGATATAAAAGATTGGAAGGACTTAGAAAGAATTTTATCAAAAGGATACGTATGGTAGATGCAAGAAGCAAGGAAGGCACACGCGACAGGGAGGGGGATGGGTGGCATGGTGGTAGAATAGGAATCAGAGGGGGATAGCGCAAAACGAAGGGCAGAGTAATGATAAGAAAAATCAAAGTGAGAAAAATAAGAGGAGGGGTAATATGTGTTTACATGGGAAGAGGGGAAGAGAAGGGATAGAAAATCATAAAGAGGTGGACGGAGTAAAAAGGAAAGGAGTTGGTTTTAATAGGTGCTGACTTGAATATCTGGACAAGAGATCAGGAAGGAGAGGTATGGGGTGAAGAGGAGGAGATGTTTATAAGGAACTCGAAATACAGAGAAACAGATCGGCAGGGTAGGATACTTCCGAACGTGATAAGAGAGGCAGAAGGGTTTATGTATAACGGCAATAAGGAAGTAGAAGGAAGGATGAGGAAGCTTTCGGTGGGAATGGAATTTGACGATGAGATAGGCTCTGAGCACTTCCTATTAATAGCGAAATTGAAAGGTTGAGTTCATAAATACTCTAGAGGGAAGAAGAAAGGACATAAGGAGAGAAAGTTAAGAACATTTGGAGAAAAAATGAGGAGTGGGAATCCAAGGGGTAGAGAAAAGGAAGGAGTAGACGAGGTAAGAGAAAGAGAATAAACGGGGTGATTGAGGAGATAACAGAGGAGGTGAGTCCAAAATGAGATGTAGCAACGGTGAGAAAAGGGTAATGGGGAGAGTAATTTGAAGAGGGTAATGAGAAAACAGAGAAGAATCTAAAGGAATGGAGGAAAGGGGAGATTTAGAGAGAGGAGTACAGCAGACGGAAACGAAAGTATAAGAGAATGTTCAGTAAGAAAAGGCTTGAAAAGAAGGGAAGTTATTTGGAGGAGGAAGAGAAAGCAGCGAATGAAGGAAAGGTATAAGAGGTGATAGACAGGAAAAGAGGAAGAAGGGAGACAGTGAATAAGGAAATAGAAATGAGTGAGTGGGCGGAGTATTTCAAAGGATTTCAAGAAGGGAGACAAAAAAGGTTAGAAAAGAAGAGAGGAAGGTAATAAGGAGAGAAGGGGAAGAAAGGAATGATATAATCAGGGGGGAAGTGATAGAGGCGATAGGAAAGCTGAAAATAAATGGAGAAACAGAAGGGGGCAGTATGGATATTGAAACTCTGAAATATAGGGGAAAGGACTATGAGAGGAGATGTGCAGAGTCTATAACAAAGTATGGAGAGTAGAAGGATGGCCAAAGAATAAAGAATGGGATAAGTAATTCCGCTGTAAGGGAAGGATAGGGTAAAAAGGTGGAGGATTATATAGGTATCGCACCTATATCGGTGAGCAGAAGAGTTCAGAAACAGGTTCGGAAGTCAGGTAGAAGATAAAGTTAGTGTTCCACATAAGTGGACGGGATTCAGGAAAGGAATTGGAACAACCGATGATGTTCGCGTTCTAAACTATCTAGTGAATGGGAATTTGAGGTGGAAGAGAGGGAAAATTGTAGCGTTGATCGTGGATTTCAAAGCAGCGTTTGACTCAGTTATCAGAAGGGTGTTGTGGACAGCTATGAAAGGAAAGGGAGTATGAGAAGCTGGTTGGAAGAATCAAGGAAATATTTGTAGAGACAAGGTTCAGAGTAAATTATCAAAAATCATTCAAAATACAAAAAATAAATATATAAAAATATGTATTAACTTCTAAAGGAAAAAAATTACCATAAACGATCATTTTTGCTGACTTAGAGGCTTCATCTTGAAAAGTAGTGACCCTGCAAGTATATTCACCAGCCAAATCGGTAGTTACTTCATTTATTCGTAAAATCGAATGCGTATGAGGTCTGTTAAGATTCTCCCAAGGATATTCGATTAATCCTTTTATAATTCCCATATCCTTAGGAGCCACTGTAATTTCAAAATCATTATTATTTTTTATCTTAACCTTTATCGCCAATTCAAAGAAGAAAGTCATATTAATTTCATGGCTTATACTGTTAGTATATTTTGAAAAACATGAAAAGGCCTGAAAAATATATTAGAAATAATGTTTGAAAAAAATATTTTTCGGGTCTTGCTTGAGGGATCGTCCATGAACTAAGCTACCAATTTTGAGTCATTATAGCCCCCCCCCCCCTCCCTCCCTCCATACACACTCCAAGTTTCCTATCTTCTTTCTTTGTAAGTTGAGTTGCCAATATGTCTACGGGATTTAGAGTTTACAAACGAATGTGTGAGGGGGCTGGTTCAAAAATTGTACAATAGAAAATGTGATAAAGTTGTCAATTCTATAATTCATTATCCAGTGATCAGATCATTTTGGATATTCAAAAAAAAATTTGCAATTTTGAAATTTATTTTATGGTGACTAGATGATTTCAAGAAATTTATATACAAATGTGCAGCAGGTCATGTTTTTGAATTTTAGAATTGCAAGATTTGTCGATTTAGCACTATATAGGATTTATTCAGTGGCGTCTAGATGAATATTGAATTTGCAAATAAGTAGAGATACTAGTTTTTAAATACCAGGATTGCAAATGTGGTAAATTTTGCATTTTTCAAATTTGCTTTTTGGTGACTAAATATATTTAGTGCCCACAATTACAAATGTTATAAATTTAGCCATTTAGAAATAATAATTCAGTATAACGATATTTTTAGACATTTATGGACCGATTCGCAGAGGGGTCAGTTCCAAAATTTGCAAATTTGGGAATAAATTCATATCCTGGAGTTCAGATGAAGATAGAACTTGTAGCAAACATTCTAAGGGGTTAAGTTTTGGTATTCTGGAATTGCAAATTTGCGAAATTTAGCTATTCCCAAACTTACAATTCAGCTAATAAATGAGCTCCATACAATTGTCGGTTACTTACTTCCGAAATTGTAGAATGGGGCAGATTTAATAACTTTGGAAATTTACATTGGGAGAGAATTCAGATTTACAATTTGTTACTTCGAAACTGATAGATTTATGAATATTATCTTGATTTTTATATTTATAAACAATTTCGAAATTTTTTAACTATAGAATTGGTGCGTTCAAAGATGGTATCTGCCATAACTATGTAAATATCTTCCCACACAATCATAATTCACGTTTCTATTTCAAACTTTGCGCGGGTCTGGATACGTCGATAAGTAAGAGTCCTGATAAGTGTCGTCAGCAGCGCTGACTCGCGCCGCGCGGTCTGCTCACTGACCTCACACATAAGACCTGTCAGTTTTTCCCGGAATCTTGTGCTTTTCCGTGATCTGAATTGCGAGTTTTTTGTTGACCATCTTGTAGGGAATCTAAGCATCTAATATGATTACCGGGAATGTAGCTGAAATGTTGGTGGTGTGCGTGAAAAAATAAAATATCGACCATTGTCACTGTTTGTAAACAAGCCTCGCTGACACAGTCTGCTACCGGAGCATTTCTCCATTCCGAGAGATTACCATTTACAATAAAAATATTTATTTCCTCAGCCCAAGGGTGAGTCATTTGAAATTTCATCGATCTAAGGATCCTGCGAGACCCCAGATATTTGTTAAATTTTTCTTATTTCATTCAAAACAACGCGAAAGCAAATATATACGGAAGATAGTGCCGTACCTATCAAAAAAAAATTCAAACTCGAAACTGTTCAACGCCCTCAAAAAGACACATTTTCAACCAAGAATGGAATATTTTAATTTTCGATACAAAGAAAATCAATTTTCAATCAAATATAAAACGAATTTTCAACGAAATCGATAAGCTTTCGATAACAAGGGATATATTTTAATCAGATCGTGGAATTGTAATTGAAAAGGATAAATTTCTAACCAAAAATGAATCAGTTAAATTTTCGGAGAAAACAAAAATAAGTTTGAACCAAAAATAGAACGGAATTCCAACACAATGGTTGAATAAAAAGAGGGATCAAGAAGGGGAGTTTCTTCAAAAAGAGGAGAAAGGAAGAATTTTTCCAAAAAGTCATAGGTTTTGGCACGCTCCCTCAGCCCCTCAAATTGGTAGCCTAGTTCATTGACGGCCCCTAAATAACAGAAATAATGTATTATTTATATTTATTTTTTTTCAAATAGAAACGTACAGGGTGGGACCCACTGATAAATTTTTTCCTGATTCCGATACCAATTTACCACCAATCCAGTATCATCATTCAGAAGTTCATAGACACAAACGAATTCCACAGGACCTGTTCCATTTCGAATTAGGGATGGTAAGTAAAGACTCTTCATCTTTGTTGCAGTACCAGCTGGAAATAAACAATTAATCAATAAATAAAATGGAAATAATAGTCCACGGATGAGGAGATTCGAACTCCTGATACTGCGAACACTATTATTGTCGAACTCAATTTTTCAGATCCAGGGCCGAATTAAGAATTTGGGGACCCCAGGACCGTTCAATGTGTGGGGGCCCTTTTGCGGTCACAAATGAATTTGAATCATCATTTCGAATCACTTGGACGAGAATTTCGTCAACTTGAATCCTTAAAAAATTATAAAACCTATTTGTTTCCTTTTTTGTGGAGGCCCCCAAAATGTAGTGGCCCCAGGCCGCGGCTCCGTCGGCCCTGACCTTAATTCGGTCCTGTTCAGATCGCATAACCACTTTGTCTACCATCAATTAAATTCAAACTCTTTTATTATATATTCATTCCTGAATTGTCCGTTTCCACTGGCGGTTGAAGTTACATGCGATTTGTGAAATGCTGTCTTTTTTGGCTGGTGCACAGGGGTCAATTGAGTGAGTACGGTGAGTGTATGACGAGTGAATGAAGCAGGAAAAAAGTATAAGTGTGCGTGGAGGGACAGGTTTGAATAGTTTGGAAGGATAAAAAACTTTAGTTTTTGATTAGAGTGGGTTTGTAGATTAAGTTCTTGGAGGAGAGAAACTGGGTGCACTGGCAGGATAGAACGATAACGGTGTTTTTTTTTGGTGTTTTTTTTTGGTGTTTTTTTTGGTGTTTTGGTTGTTTTTGGAATTGAGTGATGAGTGCCGGAGAAGGCACGAAGGGAGGTAAGGAGAGCGAAGTAGATCGCAAAATGGTCGTGCGTAGTCCAGTTGCGCATAACAGGCGGCAGTCAGAGAAAAGTGATGAGACGGACGCAAAGAGAGACAGAGAGCGATTAGAAAAGGAAGAGGAGCTTGTTTCAGAGAGTGACGTCAGTTACAGTGCTGTCGATCTCTCCAAGGCGGCAGCACTGACTGCTCAAGATTCAGGGAGTTCTAGGAAAGAAACATGGGGAAAGTTGGAGAAAAAAGAGAGAAGATTTGGGGAAGATTTGATGATGTGGAAGAGCCAGGGAAGGAGGTAAAAAAGGAGGTAACGGCAGTCCACAGGAAATGGGAAAAACGATAGAAAGTGGAAAAAGATAAGGTTTGGAGCAAATTGGAAGAAATAGAAAAGAGGCAGCAAGAGAGTGAAGGGAAAATGAGAACAGAAATAAATGCATTAGAGGAAAGAATGAAGAGAACGGAATCGAAAATGAAAAGAAAAGAGATCGATACAGGAGGTAGCGGGATAGCGGAGGAATGTGAGTCAAGTAGAAATGCGGTGGATGAAAGGTTGCGAGTAAGACTGAAGGCGGTGGAGAAAAGAATAGGAGGAAAAGAGAGAACAAAGAGAAAGAAGGATATTATAATTAAGGGTATGAAAGTAGACAGTGGAACTGAAGAAAAAGAAGTTAATAACCTAATGAAAGTTATTGGTGCACAAGTTACTCTGGAAGAGTAGAGGAGAAGTATGAGATTTCGGCGAAAAAGAAGTTCTTGGAGGGAAGAAAAGAAAGAATTGAAGAATATTTGATGTGGTTGCAGAGGGAAATAAAGTGGCTAATCATGCAGAAGGCGCTGGATGAGAGGAAAAAAGGTAGCAAAGTAAGATTGGGGAGAGACAGGATATGGGTAAACGGAGGGGTCTGGTTATGGGACGACGACTTAGAAGAATTAAGAGAGTGTATCAAACAAGTGTCAAATGAAAAGGAGGAAAGGAAGGGTAACGGAAATACAGGTACTTAGTTAGGGTCCACAAAAGACAATGGAACTTGAAAGGAAGGAAGAAAGGAAAAAGAAAGACATAAGAATAGCGTTTTGGAATGTGTCAGGGTTAAAAAACAAGGATAGAGAACTTTTAGGGGAAGTCAAAAAGTGGGACGTGATAGTGATGGGCGAAACGTTGGTAAATAAGAAGGAGTGTAAATTAATGCAGAAAATATTACCGAAAGGACAGGTGTGGAAGATGGAGTCAGTGAGAAAAGATCACGTTAAAGGGCGAGGAATGGGTGACATGTTGTCAGGGGTAAAAGAGGAAATAGCGGTCAGAAAGATAATAATACGGATGAAGATGACGGAACAATGGTAAAGAGAATTAAACTAGGAAAGAAGAGTGTGACAGTGGTATGCGTATATAGAAGAAAGGGTGAAGAGGAAGGATGAAGTGTGATAAAGAAATGGACCAGGGATAAAGAGGAAGGGTTGGTGCTCATGGGAGGGTCCTTAAATGCTTGGACTGGGACACAAGTAGGAGAGGTGTGGGATTCTGGAAAGGAAATCTTCATGAGAAATTCAAATCATGTAGAGATGGATAGGCAGAAGGAAGAATAAGGAATATGATGGTTAGAATAGAAGTAGGCAACGAGATAGATTCGAAGCGATTCCCGGTGATAGCGACTTTGAGATGTAGAGGACCTAAGCATGGCAGAAGGAAGAGGAAAGGCAAGAAGATAAAACATGGGCAGTTGAAGAGGGGTAAGTCGAGAGAATTTAGAGAAAAAATGGAAAATAAGGAGGTAGGGAGTATGAAAGAGGAAGGAGTAGACAAGCTGCTAGCAAAACTCAAAATAGTGATTGAGAAGGTGAGGGAGGAGGGAAGACCGATGGAAGATGAAGAGGAGAGGATGGTAGAATGATGCATGTAGGATTTGTAAAAGCAGGCTGAAGGAGAGTGTAGGAAAATGGAAGGAAGAGAATTGGAGAAAAGAAAACTCACTAGAAGGAGACAAGCGCACGAAAGGATTTTAAGCGGAAAAAGACAGAAAAGGGAAACAGGGAAAGAGGGGAAAGGAAGTGTATAATTGAGGAAATCGGAATGGACGAATGGACAGAATATTCCAAGTATTTGCTTGGGGGAAAGAAAAATAGGGTAAAGGGTGAAGGAAGATAGGCGGTAGCGGTAAATGAGGACAGGAGGGGTGAGATTAGTCGGAAAGAGGTAAGTGACGCAATCATAAAGAAACAAAGAAACAGGTGAAAGTGGCTTGGAGAATGAAGCACTGAAATATGGCGGGAAAGGGGTGAAGGAAGAGATGTGGAAGATTTGCAATAAGGCCTTGAGAGGCGAAGGGTGGTCCGAGAGAATGGACGACAGGGCTGGTAGTATCGTTCATTAAGAAAGGAGAGGGAAAAAAGGTAGAGGAGGACAAGGGTATCAAGCTAATTTCAGGAAGAGGCTAGAAAAGCAAGTGGATGAAAAAGGAAGTATACCACATAGCAAAACAGGCTTCAGAAAATCTATGGGAACCATCGATAATATATATGTGCTCAATTATTTGGTAAATTGGAATTTGGGTTGGAAGAGAGGGAAACTTGTGGCACTGTTCGTGGATTTCAGAGCAGCTTTTGATTCCGTGAATAAAAGAGTCATTTGGAAGTCCGGGAAAGAAAGAGGAATAGATGACGGTTAAAAAGAAAGGATAGAAGAGATATTTGTGAAAACGAAGGTAAGGATCAAGATAGGAGAAAAGAAAGGAGAGGAATTCTGGACGACTTAGGCAAGGGTGTCCGTTAAGTCCTCTACTGTTTAGCGTCTTAATGTCAGACTTAGCGGAAAAGATGAATAAGAAGGTAAAAGGGAGGACGATACTAGGAAGAGGAAAACTGTTTTCGATGTCATACGCAGACGATGTAGTGCTAGAAGCGGATGACGAAAGAGGGATGAATCTGATGGTGAAAGCGTTCGAAGAGTATGTAAGAGAATAGGACCTGATGCTAAATGTGAGTAGGACTAAGATAATGTGTTTTAAAAATAGAAGATCTAGAGTAGCATATGAATGGAAAATTAATAACGCTGTGGTGGAGTTAGTGGAGGATTTCTGCTACCTAGGATTCTAGTTCGAAGTACGAGGAGAAAACGAATTGTAGGTGAAGGAGAGAATGGAATGCGCGAGTAAAGAAATGAGACAAGTGTAGGGAATGGAAAAGAGAAGGTTTAAGGACGACTGGAGGGAGTATAAACAAATAAAGAAGAAAAAGAATATTTATTCCTGAATTTTTTTTCCTATTTCATTGAATTATGTTCTGCAATTGAGGAAGAAATTTCTTCCTGGAATTATATCGCATTTGGGATTTCCAAGTGACGGAAAGATAATTTCAGTCTCTATTTTTAATCTTTGGGGAAGTCCTAAATTGCACCAGTGACAAGTAAGTTAATTTTTAAAAGGAACTGTTTATCTTTATCATTACGTTACAAAAAAATAACTATTCGTCGATATTGTTGTCGAATCAAGAGGTAACTTTTCCTCAGTTACTTTTACAAAAAGTAAGAACTTCCGTTACTTTTTGAGCTACTTTTTCATTTCAAACATTGTACTTCTATGACATTAGAAGGAAAAGAGAAATTCCAAAATATAATTATAGGAAAAAAACTAATTTTCTATCAAATAGTTTATTAGTGAATCAAAGAGAAGAATTTCAAACTAGAAAAATGAATCATTAACTAACCAAAAATAATGTTATACCAAAGTAGGTCAATATTCAACCAAGTCTATAAATAAATTCATTATTTTCGCCAGATTCGTTTCTTTTTCGGTTTGAAATGCATTTTTTGTTCAAGTGCCGCGATTGTGATTGTTCTCCGGTTTCATTTTCAAGAGAGACTCTTTTCTTCATTGTCTCAGTCGACACGAAGACTCGAAAATAATTGCGTGTATCTATTGGTCCCGTAAGTACGCGTTTATTTTCCCAACATTTGGAAAAAGTGTGTGTTCCCTATATTTTTTTGAATATAAAGTGACAATTTTCAATATAGAAGAATCTTTAGTCGGCAAAGCTACATCATTAAACGAGGGTGAGTACCTTATATTTTCCCTTCTAGCTTGCCCTGAAATTTATTTTAGTAAAAAATTGTTTTGTTGAAAATTCGTATTTTTTGTGCTTGCACTTAGAAGTTTTTCTTTTGAATTCAAGTTTTTTTTCTAGGAAGCTAAATTATTTTGTACAGAATAAATTAGGTTCGTATTAAGCAATTATGTAGAGATTTTTGACAGTTTTTTCCCCATAAAATTGTAGTTGTTCTGCTGTTTCATTTTCAAGAGAGACTCTTTTCTTTATTGTCTCAGTCGACACAAAGACTCCAAAATAACCGCGTGTCTCTACTCGTAAGTACGCGTTTATTTTTCCAATACTTGACGAATTTTGTGTTCCCAATATTTTTTTGTGTAAAAAATGACAATTTTCAAAATTTGAGAATCTTTAGTCGCCAAAGCTACATGAGTATACAAGAATAAGTACCTAATATTTGCCGAATAACACACAAACGTTTGGAATTCTCGGTAATTAAAACGTTTGAAAAACATTAGATACTTATGCTGATTCTTGAGACTCAATTGAACAAAACTTTTCAAAAACGTTTTAAAAACGTTTTCAAAACATGTGACCAATAAAATTTTGAGTGACTACAAATTCAACACGTATTTTGAACGTTTGACAGGCGTTTTGAAGGAATTCGGTAAATATTAAAAAGAGGTTTAAGAAAAGTTTGAGAAGTAATATTTTAAATGATTGAAATTACGACCGTATCCAAAACGTTTTGTAAACGTTTGATCAAAAATTTATCCGATAGATGGCGTGATCTTTTTCGCAAATGATGAGTATATATAAGACTTTCAACCACATGTTCATAAGAAAGACACGGAAAAGTTTTCATCAGAAATGAGGGCATGATCTAAATACTATTAGAAGTATATAAACTATACTGAAAATTATTTTTCAATCAAATATTCTTCATACCTTCTCAAATCGTTTCCTAAACGTTTCGCAAACGTTTTTCAAACGTTGGGTAAACGTTTTGCAAACGTTTGATGAATGTCTTGCAAACGTTTTAGAGATGTTTGGAAATTTAATCTGCTCAAATTTTGCTTGGACTTAAGTTTATCAAACGTTTTCAAAACTTTTATAAAAAGTTTTGTTCAGTCAAAGTATCAAAAATGTGCGGGAGTATCCGACGTTTTGGAAACGTTTTTTTCACCAAAATTCAAAACGTTTTTACGTTTGCCAGAAAACGTTTGCAAACCGTTTGCAAGACGTTTAGCGTTTTCCGGGCTTGCCCTCCTAACTTGCCCTGAAATTAAACTTAGTAAAAAATTGTTTGTTTATAGAAATTAAGTGCTCATTTAGTGCTAATTTAGAGCCATAGTGCGAAATTTATTTCTCCACGTTTTAAAAAAAGGCTGTTTGCGCTAGCTCAACGTTAAGCTGGCACCGCAGTGCTATAAAACCCCGAAAAAATTTATTTGAACATTTTTTATAATGCAATAATTTAGTGCTCATTTAGCGCTCTTGAAATATCCAATATCCAAGACCGGAAGCTTAAAATAGCGCAAACAGCCTATTTTTATGAAAAACGTGGAGCAGTATATTTCGCACGATGGCCCTAATTTAGCACTGAATGAGCACTATATTATTGCATTATCAAAAATGTTTACATAAATTTTTTTCGAGTTTTCATAGCACTGCGGTTTCAGCTCAACGTTAAGCTAGCGCAAACAGCCTTTTTTTATGAAAAACGTGGAGCAGTAGATTCCGCACTACGGCCCTAAATTTGCACTAAATGAGTACTAAATTATTGCATGATCAAAAATGTTTCAATAAATTTTTTTCGAGGTTTTATAGCACTGCGGTGCAACCTTAACGTTAAGCTAGCGAAAACAGCCTTTTTTTATAAAAAACGTGGAGCAGTAGAGTCCGCACTACGGCCCTAAATTAGCTTTAAATGAGCACTAAATTATTGCATCATCAAAAATGTTTAAAGAAATTTTTTTCGAGATTTTATAGCACTGCGATGCAACCTCAACGTTAAGCTAGCGAAAACAGCCTTTTTTTATAAAAAACGTGGAGCAGAAGATTGCGCACTACGGCCCTAAATTAGCACTAAATGAGCACTAAATTATTGCATTATTAAAAATGTTTAAATAAATTTTTTTCGAGTTTTTGTAGCACTGCGGTGCCAGCTCAATGTTAAGCTGGCGCAAAAAGCATTTTTCCATAAAAAACGTAGAGCATTGAATTCCGCACTATGGCCCTAAATTAATACTGAATGAGCACTAAATTATTGCATGATCAAAAATGTTTCAATAAATTTTTTTCGAGGTTTTATAGCACTGCGGTGCAACCTCAACGTTAAGCTAGCGAAAACAGCCTTTTTTATAAAAAACGTGGAGCAGTAGAGTCCGCACTACGGCCCTAAATTAGCTTTAAATGAGCACTAAATTATTGCATCATCAAAAATGTTTAAAGACATTTTTTTCGAGGTTTTATAGCACTGCGATGCAACCTCAACGTTAAGCTAGCGAAAACAGCCTTTTTGTATAAAAAACGTGGAGCAGTAGATTGCGCACTACGGCCCTAAATTAGCACTAAATGAGCACTAAATTATTGCATTATTAAAAATGTTTAAATAACCGCACTATGGCCCTAAATTAGCACTAGGTGAGCACTAAATTATTGCATTATGAAAAATGGGTTAATCAATTTTTTTCGAGGTTTCATAGCACTGCGCTGTCAGCTCAACGTTGAGCTAGCGCAAACAGCCTCTTTTTATAAAAAACGTGGAGCAGTAGATTTCTCACTACGGCCCTAAAAAAGCACTAGATGAGCACTAACTTATTGCATGATCAAAAATGTTTAAATAAATTTTTTCCGAGGTTTCACAGCACTGCGGTGTCAGCTCAACGTTTAGCCAGCGCAAACATCCTTTTCTTCTATAAAAAACTTGGAGCAGTAGATTTCGCACTACGGGCCTTAATTAGCACTAAATGAGCACTAAGTTATCGCATGATCCAAAATGTTTAAATAAATTTTTTTGAGTTTTTATAGCACTGCGGTGCCATCTCAATGTTAAGCTGGCGCAAACAGCATTTTTCTATAAAAAACGTAGAGCATTGAATTCCGCACTATGGCCCTAAATTAGCACTAGATGAGCACTAAATTATTGCATTATGAAAAATGTTTAAATAAATTTTTTTCGAGTCTTTATAGCACTGCGGTGCCAGCTTAACATTAAGCTAGCGCAAACAGCCTTTTTTCAAAAAAACGTGGAGCTGTAAATTTTGCACTACGACCCTTTATAAGCACAAAATGAGCACTAAATCATTGCCTTAATAAAAATGTTTAAATAAATTTTTTTCGAGGTTTCATAGCACTGCGGTGTCAGCTCAACGTTAAGCTAGAGCAGACAGCCTTTTTTTATAAAAAACGTGGAGCAGTAGATTTATTTTCTCACTACGGCCCTAAATTAACACTAGATTTGCACTAAATTATTGCATTATCAAAAATGTGGTAATCAATTTTTTCGAGGTTTCATAGCACTGCGCTGTCAGCTCAACGTTAAGCTAGCGCAAACATCCTTTTTACATTCTCATCGTAATGAGAAGGTATTGGTTTTATGTGAAAATTGACTTTCGCGGAATTTATGAAATGTCCACGTTTTGAGACCTCCT
>WSXT02200297.1:3990-18789 GCA_011762715.2 Neuroterus valhalla | reverse complement strand
CTGCTAATTTTTCGCCAAGGATTTGTATGGACTGGATCACCCTTAGTGACTTGCGTTGTTGATTCATGTTGCAGAAGTTGAAATTGGCGGCATTTTTGAATATCCACCTCTTCGCCGTAAACAACTAGCTCTTTATTATGAAGTAAAAACGTATAAATTCGATGGTTAAATTTCCCAGAAATTTGGGGGGGGGGGGTCGAACACCCAGAACCCCCCCTGCGTTCGCCACTGTTTCAGGAGTTTTGCAATATTTGCAATTCTTTGTTTGCATGACACTGTAAACTGAATCAAACACGTATGAAGCTGAGCGCGAAGCGCGAGATCCGAATGACGCGCGCCATCGGCGCACGGAAACTAGCCAGCCCATGAGGATGTGCCCGCGCAGCGGGCAGATTTTTTTTACTTGGAATGTCAACTGTTGGATTTTTCATTGATATTTCAATATTTCTGGTTGAAAAATTCTTCTCTTTTGTTAGAAATATAACCTTCGTTTGTTAAAAGCTCTATGGTTTGTTAGAATTTTATCTGTTTCTTTATCCAGAATTCGACAAGTCCATGACAAATTAATAATTTCTTGAAAATCCGACTATTTCGTTTAAGACCCTACTGTTGTTTTGAAAATAAAAATTTGTTTGCAACTCAATTTTTAAATTCTCATCATTTATGTTTGAGAAAGTATTAGAATAAAGTATTCGATCAAATTCTTCCATCACCTACTTGGGAATAAAGATTTTAAGCTTATGATGTCGTGATTGGGTAATAATTTGATTTTTTCCTAATCCTAAGAATCTTGGTTATCAGACATTTAATTTAAGGCTCATGAACCCTTGTAAAAGTTGGACGAAAGTATGCAAACTTTATATCGCGAAGTAGAGACTATGAAACATTAATAAATGTTGAATAAACAAATTTCTTATATCCACTTTCTTCAAGCATGAGATAAAGCTGTGCAATCAGACACTGTTAAGTATATGTGTTTAAATTTTTATGCGGATTTCATCCACCATCTATGAAAAATTGTGCAAATATAAATCTCTAGTTCTTCATCGTCTTCTTCACCCAGAGAAAAAATGAAGATGGTCATTCTACTCTTTCCGTGCCTGATTTTCTCCAGGTTGATTAGTGAGTGTATTTCATATAATATTGTTATTTTCATAATTATAAGAAATATAGCATGCTTTTGAAACTTCAAGAAATATGTACACTTATAACACAAATTTATATTTGAAGTGGAACATTATGAAAACATATTACTTTTTGGAGATTTTTTGGTGATTGCTGATACGGAAGAAAAATCTTGTAGTCAATTATACATTATACACCTCATCCACCTGAAATTTCCATATTATTTTTTCCGCTTGTCAAACAATATTTTCCAATGCTTTTCTATTCATAAAGGATTCAATTCGAATTTTTTTATTGCTTCGAGAGCCCCACGAATACATAGTTCTTGTTTAAAGTGTACAATTATTTATCAAAGCATATTCTTCGATCTTAAAAACTATTACAGAAGTTTGAGAAAGATTATCTCGATCATCCTTATTTTCCATACAGAAAATGATAAAAAAAAATTTGTGGGCTGAAGGCCTACAATTTGTCGTCGATCTTGATAAAATGTGACGCGATCTGAAGAAAGACCCCTAAGCGGCCAAACGTAATTTTAGAGGAGAAGCATAAAAAGGGTCGACGGGCCGATAGGACTCTCCCGAACGACAATGTTCAAACGCTCGTACTGAATAAATTATTTTTAATGGAATTTTTTTTAACTTTCCCACCTTAAATATCAAGTTCAGATCTACGTGAAACATTAAAAATTAGAGAATCGATTTTTGGCCGCTTAGGGGTCTTTCTTCAGATCGCGTCACAAATTTTTATAAAAAACCTTCGCGTATAAGATTTTTCTATCGATTGTGGTTTTATGATATCCCACAAAGATTTTAAGAAATGATACAAGAAAATGTCGGAGGGACGCATTCTAAAAAAACATCTTTCCTAATTTTTTCCTAATGCAAAATCAGAAGTCTCGCTTGTGAAATGTCAAAAGTTGGGTTTAATTTTCGGAAGTCTATGACTTAAATCAGTGGCGTAGTAAAACATTTTCCGGAGGGGGGGGGGGGGCATGATTTCAATATTGACGTTCAAGTTGCTTTCGAGAATAGTTTTTGGGTTGTCTTTGACTAATATTTTGGAGGTGGTGCCCCCCCCTTCTCTTGCGCCACTGACCTATATTCCTTGCAACTGGTGAGGTTATATTCAATAAATGAACATTATTCGGATATTGAGCGCGGTCAATAGTAAGTTTGTATTCCAGAATTATTAAAGACCAAACAAACAAGGAAGAGAGGCGTGATCAAAATCGTGGAAGAGGTTATTTCTTTTGTTTAAGAAAAAGAATTCGTAGAGGCAATTATATCATTGTGATTTCATTTTGGGGAGCAATGCATTAAGATATGATGGAAACAAACGATTGCTAAATACTGATTGCTTGTAGTCCCTCGTGTTGAACTTACGTTCAACACATGAGCTGATTCTGTTCTGCCGCGCCTGTCCATCATGGTAACTATAAGAAACGAAAACCGCTTGTAAGAACTTCCATAAGAACTTACTATGTTTCTTTCGATATTTCTTGCGCAATTTCTTGTATAAGTTCCAACTCAAGATCTTGATCTCTCATTTTCACGAGGGGAATATGTTTGATGAATCTAAATCAGTTCAAGGAACCTGGTTCTCTTAAGGGGGGCACTCTATAAAACGCTGAAAAAATGTTCAATTTTCTTCTATTTATTGTACAGAAACAAGAAGAGACAAGAATATTTTGTTTACAATATGTGTAGATATTAGTTTGGGGTTAAGGAGGAAATTTTTTATAAATGAAAAAAATCCAAAATGGCGGAAATATCAAGCATCTCTCGAGGCTGTTTTAATAAAAGACGTCTTCCCGTCCACACGATGCCGTCTGAAGTTGAAGTCTGAAGTATACTTATGATAGATCAAATTAATCAGCAGGCTTGTCCTAAGTGCGTGAATCTCAGAAACTATATGAATTTTCGAAATTCAGAAACGAAACCACATAAACAAAAAAAGGTGGGTTTTTGCTCAGTTGTTTTTATTAAAAAACAGTTAACAAATTTTTTTCCTAGTATTTTCGAGGTTCACGCACTTTTCTGTTCAATCTCCTTTAATGAGTCCATATACGTTAGGAAGGGTTCAATATATTTTTTTTAATCGCGTGAACGGGCTCTGAAAACGTGGTTTTGAGAAAATGCACTTCAAAATTCAGGTCATTGCTACAAACACCTGGCATTATTTGAGCGCGAGTCGATTCGAAGAACTGTGTCTCCGAAAGTATTCAGAGTTCGACTTTGAAACTTTGCAGTGATGTTTTTAGATAATATATCTATTGAAAGAAGCAACAAAAAAAAGGATCGATTTTTTGAAACCATTTCATAGAGTGCCCCCCTCAAAATCACAGATCTGCCATATTTATCGGAAGTTTTTTGCATTGTAAACATTTTATATAAGCATATTATACGAGAGCCATTTTATACAAATCTCTCCAAAGGAAATTTGACCGCTGCTGAAAACTTTAGATTCTGAAATCGGTTTAAAAGACCTCCCGTTTAAGTAAAAATCAGAACTAATTCGATCTAAATACAAAGTAATCTAGAAAGAAATCTGCATTCCGCACTGAGATGTAGTTCACACGTAAATAATCCGGGAGTTGAAGCTGACAATTGATGGCTCAAAAAAATTGCCTGGTTGATCCTCAAATCAAACAAGACATGGAAACTCGACTGCAAAATGAGTCAAAATCCATCCGGAATTGAACCGCGTGTTGACGTTGTAACCAAAGAGATGTAACACCCTGACACCAACAAGCGAACAAAAAATTGTCTGATTGGATTCTTTATCTGCTAAAATAAAACGCAACTGCGGAACGAGTCCGGATCTATCCAAAATTTATCCACAATTAGGTGTTGCAACTCTGTGACACTACAGTTTGAATCAGGGGTGTCCAA
Organism: Neuroterus valhalla; assembly: GCA_011762715.2. Taxonomy (NCBI): domain Eukaryota; kingdom Metazoa; phylum Arthropoda; class Insecta; order Hymenoptera; family Cynipidae; genus Neuroterus; species Neuroterus valhalla. The sequence goes on along the minus strand of WSXT02200297.1, from coordinate 14,770 downwards.
CGCGAGGTTGACGCGCTTCTCCTTTCTTTCCCTTCGTCTAGCTACGCCTTGCCACGCCCACTTGCGCACACTGTTCACACAGCCCGGCGGCCGAGGACCCCTTTCGACATCGCGATCACCGCATGAACACATCCAAGGTGGTAAGAGAGGGGATTGACGAGTGACAGTTATTTAAACCGGTTATCACGCACTAGAAGCCTCTGGTTTAATGTAAGGAGTCTGGTTAAATCATCGATGTGTGCAGATGACAAACTCGAATCCAGAGCGAGTAGAAATTCATCAGAGAATGATTCGTAAGTTGAAGCTGCATATCAAGTGCAAGCGAGAAGTCTCCAGGTAAAATCCCTGATCTGTCCGGATTAAAAATTCGACTGTACAACGAGTCCGGATTCATCCGAATCAATCCATGAGTTACAGTTGCAACGTGAGGACGAATAGAAAATCAACTGGACAATTTCGGAATCTGTCCGGATAAAGAAGACGACTCTGCAACAATTCCACAACCAAACGAGATAGGTCTAAAAGTCCAAATATACTACACAATTTTGGGTTACCCTAGAGGTGTCGCCTCTAGACTCTTACAAAACTAAAAACAGAGAAGCAAAAAAGCTTGTAGAAACTTACATCAAAAAATCTGGGAATCGAGAAAAAAGCAAATAATGTGCTCCGTCGGATAAATCTTCCAAACTTCGGATAGTGAAAACTCCCATGCAATATTTTGGAGCATTTGAGGGGACCAATGTTCCCATGTCCGTCGTGACACTCATCGACAACATATTTCACGTAGTCTTGAGTAAGAGTCCAGGGGTGCCCAACGCAAGGTTGGCGCGCTTCTCCTTTCTTCCCCTTCTCCGAGCGCTTAATCGAAAATTCTCTCCTCGTCCCACCACGGGCTTCGTCTGCCTACACCTTAACACGCCTACTTGCGCGCACTGGAACCGAGGGCCCCTCTCCACATCGCGATCACCGTATGAATGCATCCAAGGTGGTAAGAGAGGAGATGGGCGAGTAACAGTTATTTACACCGTTTCACCGTTACCGCTCCAACTAATCTGGCAATAGGACCTTCCTGGGATTAGAAAAAGGCCGTTTTGCTAGGTAGTTCAGGGATATTCGACCCTCATTCATATCAGAAATTTCAACATTAGTATTGAAAGCTTTCATTTTTCATATTATTTGACATCGAGGGTGTAATCCTGGATAGCGAGGATCTAGCACGATAAGCGTGAACCAATCAGCTTGCAAGTATGGGAGAATATGAGCCAACAATTCTCCTCCTTAGTTAAGAACTTATTTATCTCAGAAAATTTCAAAGTACTTCGCGCGTAAGAAACTGGGAGTTTCACAATCGGCATTCATTTGATAAATTGCGACTCCGAGGGCAAGATCGCTTGTATCTGTCTGTAGGTGCAATGTAAAATCTGCAGGTAAAATACAAGATCCCTAGCTTAGCGACCGCCGTCGAAACCACAGCCAGCTGAGTTAACTGACGGCTTGCTCAGGGGGTTACATTTACTTTTGAGGAGCGTATAAAATACTCAGATAATGATATAGTAATTATAAAAAACGTCACTGAAAAGCGATAAAATAAATACGACTTAACTTATCACAAGCTTTTAAACTCATTTCGTTAACCTGAACCCTGTGGCTCTCAATGAACATGAAAAATTTGTGGCCAGATGCTATTAGATGTTGCGATGGCTGCGCGAGCTAAACCATCTACTCGCGCGAAGAAGGTCGTAAGATCGGATCCTCTGTCAATATTTTTTTTTTAGTTTCTTATTTTGCAATTTTTTAAGATTCTCATACAACAAGTGTCTTTCCGAAATGGCATTTGAAGATTTAGCAATTTATTTGAATAGATTTTATTCAAATATGTTGCACATTGGTCGCCGGTAGGCATACATATGAAGAAATCTATCAAAATGATATAGCATAGTCAATCAGTCACAAAAAGGCCGTTTTTGGAAAAAATACTATGACATTTTTTTCACGAAAATCGCTAGAGGAGCATCCCAAAAAGCTTAACCTGAAAATGCGGGATCGTTCAGGGGCAGGTTTTTGAGAAAACTCAAAAAGTTTTTGGATTTGATATATCTCGGAAATAGTAGGCTTTTGGATAAATTTGTGAGAACAGAAAATTTTAGGGCAATGTTTTCTACAACTTCCCTCTCTGGTTTGACATGCCGCGATGATAAGTGCAATTAATTGATGGTGCTTAAGTACCAAGATTAGCGTTTTGTCGCTTTTTGGCACAGAAAAAAAATTTTCATCGCAAAACTGTCAATAAAAAGTTCTTCGCCTCAAAAAAACCTACAAAATTTATACATAACTTTTTCTTGTCCGTCTTACCGTTCACGTTTTATAGCGTAACAAACCTTTCAATACAATGTATCTTATATATTTACTGCACCACTATGATTCTGTCGGCCTATGTTTACTACTGCTTGTTATCAAACAGTATGAGCTTCTTAGCATTATTTTACCGTTAAATACACATTTTTAGTTTCTGTGCCATGTTATTAGTTTTTAAGGATGTTTGCATGTATATTTTTGTTCCTTAGAGGGCTGTTTAGCCCTAGGGACTTTCACAATAAATTACAAATTACAAAAAGCTCCGACGGCAGTGGCTGACCGATGACTTTTGAATCGTCAGCAGTGGCGTAGATAGGGAAGGGGTAGGGAGGGGGTAGGGTCAGGGGGATATATCCTTGCCCCCCTTCGGAGTTGGTAATACATGATTGGGGTTAGTCAAGAAATAGTGGATCACCTTTTGAACAATGTCTATCACACCCATGACTCAGAGCAATCACGCTACTGATCGTCAGAATCTTTACTGTTGAGCATGAACGGTCATGGTCGGCGTCCGGGTGAGTAACCATTCAGGATTTTGCTTAGTCTTGTTTCCGCTACATTCAACTACTGTCGAACGGAAGATTTGACGCCGAGAATCTGTGAAGGTACTCAATGCTATCGAATGTCCTAATTTAAACTCGCCTGTCGGTGATAGTCTGTGATTGGAAGTTTTGGTTTGCTGCAGTATTCCATCTCCCTTACCAGATGTCCAGGCGAATGCGAGGATTTCAAATGAAAATCCGACTGCAGACAGTAGGATTTTAGAGGTTTGGAAATTCCGCAGGATTAAGTTAGCCAGGTATTGCTTTGGGTCTCGATATGAGGATTGGGGTATTTTGGAAAGAGATGAGAGTTGCAGGGTTTGACATCTAACGATTACCTATGGAAGGAGGAATATAGATATGTGGAAACATAGAGTCATAACATAATCTAAAATAAACATGGCAGCATTCAAGAACTCTAAAAATCAGGTGTTGCTTGGATTAATTTTTATTCGAAAAATGTCTGTGTTATTTCCTTAAATGCAAAGGTTCAAGGCAAGGAGATTCAAAACATGCGTGAATTTGAATATTCCGTTTATATCGCATTAATTTATGACTACTCTTATGAGCAACGCCACCTGTCATATTTGAATTAATAACATAATAAACAATTTTTTGAAGCTTTGGTCTAAAAAACAGTAATAAGAAGTAAAAATTTGTTTCATTTTTAATAATCTAGAATTGAGAGGACCCCTCCACTCAATTTTAACGCAATTCAATTCAAACTCGAACATTCCACAAATTCATGTCCTCCTTCTTCCTCCACACGGAAAAAATTTGTACTGGAGGAATTACAGGATTAGTTGCTGGGAATAGATATTGGAAATCGGTGTTGTAAATGTTCAAAATGATTATTACGAATAAGTTAAAGAGAAACTCCATTCCCACTGCGAGAATGACGGTTCTTGGTCGCTCAAAATTACAGAACTCTACTGTATTTTCAAATACACAAAACCACCTTCAGGTCGCAAATCTTCCAAATCAAAGAAAATGAAGCCCGAAGTGCTTGTAATTGAATTTCAGAGAGACTAACAATGCCAAATTTTCAAAAATATTAATTTGTTCTAACATTTTCTACAAATAAAATATGTCGAAATCAAGTTCTTTCGAAACCTCATTGTATATCCCTTTCGGGATTATAGGACTTCAAGTCATGAGCTAGATAAAAAGTATAGAATATAAGAAATTTGAGGCATAGGTGATTTTGAATTTGGCATTGGTTTATCGAAATAATTTTTTTCAAACAAGATGTTCGAATGAATTATTGCAAATTCCAATTTTTCTGCCAAATATATTCTTAAATCTAATTCTACTGGAAAAATATGTCCGTAGCAGTATATTTTATATTCCAAATACAATTTGTTGCAACCATATGATTACATAATTAATTTTGCATAATCTATAATAAATCATCATAAGGCTTATAGCGCCTATAGGAAAATGAATTATAATAAAAATACAGCAAATGTTAACTAAGAGATTTTTTGTGCGTTAAGTTCAAGTATTCCTTTAGTTTTGCGAAAAAAAATTGTTGGGACAAATTATTTTTTCTAAATTAATTTGCGATTCATAATCAATTGTATCTTCAAATTGGAATTATTTTTAAATCCTACTGTTTATGAACAAATGTGTTCTTATTATTGATCACGTTGTTTTAAATTATTCTGTTTGCACGAAAAAATTGTTCCGCAAATGTTTTTTGTATTTCACGTTACAATGGAAAAAATATTTCATATCTTTAATTTAATCATTTTTTTGTGATTTTTTCATTCATCAAATTTTTTCATGTATTAATTTTATCAACTCTTATATCTTCAACTTATGAAATAGGAGCTTGAAAAACATGATAATTTTTTTCTTATTCTTCAAGCATTTAAAGAGAGTGTGAAAAATATTGATTTGTTGGTATAGAGTTGCAAGTAATTGCATATGTGAGCTTGATGTTCAATGTTTGTGTATTGGAAATTAATAGAACTATAGTGTTCATAGAATAATGTTTGAGGGTCTAGGATTTTAGGGTTCATGGATTAAGGGTTCATCGATTTAGGTTTTATGGGTTTAGGATTTGAGGTTCAGGGGTTCATATATATAGATGTCAGGTTTATGGGTTTCGGGTTTGAGGGTTTGTGAGTTCAGGATTCAAGGGTTTAGGGTCTATGGGTTTATGAGTTGAGGTTCTATGAATTTGGAGTTTATGGGTTCAGAGTTTATGGTTTATGGGTTTTGCGCTCATAGGTTGAGAGTTTATGAGTTGAGGGTTTGTGCTGTTTTGAATAGTTTTTGCAACATTTGCAAATTTAGCAAACATTGCTTACAATATTTGTTTAAACAAATTATTTCGGAAAAGGCTTCATGAGTCTCCTTGAAATTCGTTTACAAACATTTGTGGCAAAATTTTGTTTGATTTGATTAAGATTTGCGACCTGTAGGTGGTCTTGAAAATAGTTTTTCTTTGAGGATGTCCGCTGGTGCGAGAAAACGGAAAATGATCGAGAATTTTATAAAACCAACAAAAAACGCAAAATGGCAGTGAATTTATCTCTTGACCAGGAATTTTACAACTGTTTAGAGTAAAAATTTATCTTACTTATATTTTATAGTTTCTGAAAAATTAATTAGTTTAATAATTTTCTTCAATTATCTTTTAGTTTCGAATGCAAAGTTCTCAATTCTCTCACTTTAAAAATTTTCTATTACAAATTTGAAAATTAAAAATTAGAGGATTTTGAAATCGAAGATTGAAATTTGAAAAAATGTTAGTTAAACAACGGTGAATATAAATTAATTAATGATTGTTCAATTTGAACTGTGTTTCCAACATTGGAATGACTTTAAGATAATACATTTCATACTCCAAGCCTTTTATCAAAATTTGAACATTTTTTCAGTCCAAAGTATTCCATCTTGAAACCATTGAATTTGAAATTCTTGAATTTACCAAAAATTATTACCTAATATTTAAAAATGTTTGACTGCTTTCTCTAATCAATAATTATGAATCGAATATTCCGAATTGAACATAAAAACTGAACTTTCAACGTAACAATTTTAAGTGTCCCATTCAAAAAAATGAAAGCTCTGAATTTAATTCAGTGGACAAATTTAAAAAGAAATGACATATAATTCAAATTTTTCATTTCCCGTGCCCTAAATGGAAGAATAAATCAACAGATTCTGAAAATTATATCATTCAAGCAATCTTAGATTAGGAACACTGAAACATGCATTCTTCTTAATTGATCATTCAAAATCAAACACTTTTTGAATAAAAGGGTGAAGTTTTCTTAATTTAAAGTCGTTTGTAATCAATAATTTCTTATGATTGTTACATACAAGGGGATAAAAATTTCCTTTCCAGTTTCTCCCCTTTCTATTATACAACATTTGAGGGACAAACGTCACAAAAAAATCTGACGTTCAAGTAAGAAAATAAAATATAACTTTGCCGACCAAAAATCTTAGGCCCGGCAATGGTCATTTCTCACAAGCGGTAAGAATTTTTCTTGGGCGATATATAAGGACCGCTTTGACTATTATTCTCAGCGTGCGGTAACTTCGTAGTATATAGGGAAGTTCTTCGCGTGCATTGTATGTCAGGTTAGACTATAGAATATGCCTGAGTGTGTACAGTTAGTTAAGAAAGTGTCACTCGTGTGTCTAAATTTCTCCTTCCTTCCTTCTGACGATATACAAACTATAGCCAAAATGTAATAACCCCCACCATATGCGACAAAGTTTTTTTTTGTTTTGGAAACGACGTGACATGTGGAAATTCCAGAACTCTTTCGTATTTTGGATTTGAGTGGCGTTCTGTGAAATGTCCAGTTTTCCACTTTGTTTTTAACGGACTTCAGTTCTGTGGAGTTTACAAAAACGTGAGTACAAATTTTTTCCGTGCACCATTGAAAACTTTACCCATTCTCTTTTCTCCATCCAATCTTCTATACTCCTTTACCCAGGCTTGAAATCTAAGCAAAAAAATAAACTACGCCAATCGTAATCGGAACCGGAAATGGAATGCATCCCTGCTTATTCATTTGCCTACAGATATTTTTTTATGAAATCTTATAAATCTATTTTTGTTTCTCCAAAAATTAGGTGCATCGGGTACGTATTTACCTGGAGTTCATCTGCAAAACGGAGCCCATCTGCAAAACGGATATCATAAAATTTATATTCTGGAAGGGACCCATGTTTACATACATTTGCCATTGAGTGGTCAGATTTTCAGTGGACGGTTGCAGTTCGCAGAGACTCCCCTAACCTGGATTTTGAACGAAGGAAATGGAAACCCTATGTCAGAAGAGCGTGTTTTTGTATGTGTACCTGACGACGATTCTGGGGAACATTATGTCCTTGACTTAAAAGCAGTTCTCTCATTAATTCATGGGAACAAATACATGTTTAATGATTCTATTATTCATGCTTACACCAAAATAGCAGAATGGAACGTTCTCGGAGCAAATCTTGTAACCCGGAACTACCCAATATGGCCGATTCATGAGGTTACCCCGCACATTTTCTTACGATTTCCATGGAATAATAGGTTTTACTGGGGAGAGCTAACACAACTTCCACTACATCTTTTACCTACATGGCTTCCTTGAGAAGAGTTCATACTACAAACTGACAGTTTATTTATTCCCCGTAGAGAAATCTCCAATTCCTTCGGATTCTCATTAATTCAGTCATTTCACGTTACTTCATGGTTAATTTTTTTTTTCATTTTTATTGATGGGCAAAGTTGATATATCGCTCGTTAAGTAACCGGGTACTCGGGTATCCAAGCAAGTTTACATACATGTAACGTAATTAGGTATGTAATATATGATATGGTAACTGATCCCAATCAATTGATAGATTATATTTATTATTCTGATATGAAAATTGTTAATAATATTGTTAACAACATCTATATTAACAAAAAATTAGATGATTGGATAGTCATAATAGAAGGAAACAGAAAGTAAATATATACTCGTTTCTATGAGAAACCTTTTTTTCCTTTTAAATTTTTTTCAATCTTGCGTTATTCGGCTAAAACTTCTCATTTTCGTTTCTATTTTTGAATTTTGAAAATGCCACAACTCTGACCATTTTGTTTTTATCCAAAAAAAATCATGAAAGTGAATTGTTTCACTTCTTACCTTCTACAAAAAACCGTACTTACAATTTTTGATTCTTGGAAAAAAATCCGAAAAAAATTTCAAAATGTTCTCCCTCTCTGATTTTTCATCCAAAATAGCTGTCAAACATACTCGTCCTTTCTTTCCGTTTTTGAAAAAATGTGCCAAAGCACGATCGGATATGATCATTCTTTCGAAGGTTATCGAGTTCACAGATAATTTTTCATTATTTTTTGTGCGATCAAAATGGGAATATTCGATTCTTTTAGAAAATTTAAAAAGTCGTATTTCCGATTTTTTAGGGCTTCCGATAAGAAAATTTGTTCTCTGACTTTCTTTTTAATCTTGCGTTATTTGGCTAAAAATTCACATTTTCTGTTTAGGTTATTGAATTTTGAAAATGACACAACTCTGACAATCTTGTTTTTATCAAAAAAATCATGAGGATAAATTGCCTCACTTTTTACCTGCTACAAGCCACCGTACCTACAATTTTTAAGCCTTCGGAAAAATAGTTGAAAAAATGCTCAAAATGTTCCTCCTCTTCCATTTTTTATCCAAAATAGCTGGTTAACGAACTCGACCTGTCTTTTTGGTTCCTCGAAATGTGTGCCATAGGGCAATCCAAGCACAGATTACAGACTACAGACAGACAGACAGCCACCTTCGTACAAACCATTTTTTCTAACTCGGGGGGTCTCAAAACGTGAAGATTTCATCAAATCCGCGAAAGTCAATTTTCACATAAAACCAATACCTCCTCATTCAGAATGAGAATGTAATAATGGAAAACAAGGTACGAGGTATGTAAATTATTATTATATACATTTGATGCATTAGCGTTAGAGGTAATATAGAAAAGTTTGCGTTTTGGTCAGATTTTATTTTTGTTTTATCGTGACAACACTTCTTAAACAATGAAAAATCCAATTTGCTAGCCAAACTATGCGAGATGTAAATATTAGTGGCGAGTATTGTAATGAAAATGTGTTCCTTAAGGCCAGTAGAGCCTCAAGTGAACCTAATATAAGAAAAAATTTCACCAAAAATGGAAAATGAAGTCGATAATCTTTGTACAAGTAGGAGTTTTTCAGCAGTCTTGCAATAATTGCATCTCTGTGTAAGCAAAACACTGTAAACTGAATCAAGCACGTATGAAGCCGAGCGCGAACCGCAAGATCCGAATTACGCGCGCCGTAGGCATGCTTAAATTTGCGAGCGAAGCGAGCTGTGCGCACAGCGCGCCATATTGTTGCATCTGAATGCATGGATGAGAGCATGATGTCTGTTTTGTTTTTCTGTGGCACATAGCTGCACATTGTAAAATTATGGTAAAATCCACACACAATGGAAAATGTTTGGTTTATTTCTCCTTAAAGTGCCAACCAGTGTCAGATTCCAAGATCTCAAGCTTTTCACCAAAGGCAAGCTAGTGAAAAAAGCTACCCGCTGCGCGGGCACGTTCTCATCACGCGCTTTGTGCGCAGCTCGCTTTGCTCGCAAGTTTAGGCGCACCAAGGGCGCACGTTTTTCGGATGTCGCGCTTTGCGCTTGGTTATGAATTTACCTGACGCTACGCGCTCGGCCTTTGTACTTTCCTACAGTTTTACGTAAAGCTTTTGAAACCTAAAAGCCAAATGTCGACTACTTTAATTTCGAAGGGTCCAACGAATATTAGGCTATCGTTTCGTGTGAATTCTCTTTCGTAAAAGCTTTTCTGGCTTTAGCGAATAAGAGACAACAAGAAATATTGAATAAAATAAAATGGTTAGGACGTATATTTTCTGTTTTAATCGTGACCACGCTTGTTAAACATTGGAAAATTTGACTTGCCAACCAAACTATGAGAGATGTAAATATCGGTGGCGAGTATTGTAATGTGTGAGGTAAATGTATTATCGAGCGCGAAGCGCGAGATCCGAATGAAGCGCTCTAGGCGCGCTCAAACTTGCGAGTGAAGACAGTCGCGCGCGTAGCGCACCATGAGAATGTTTCTGCGCAGCGGGCAGATTTTTTTTCTTCACTTGAATCATTTTGAAATCAAATATTTGGAGAACAACTTTCGAACTTGAATACAAGGAAGTGTTTTTCTCAGATAAGGAAAACTCGCCATCAATCTATGAGAGATGAAGTCAAAGCGCGCTGAGTGACTCAATGTGATTTCCAATCGGGTTGCAGCGCCCTGTCGTTTGATCAAATATGAACTAATATAGGGGATTTCCTTTGCATAGTCGTCAACTTCAACGACAATTTCAAAGTCATCAGGGAAGTAATAATTTTCTTCATTACTATCGTTCCCATGGTCACTCTCGACTTCTATCGGCCCCATTATCTCATCTAAATATTTCTTCTTCGAGCTTCTGGTCAATCTGTTTGCAAAGTTTCTTAACTCAGTTATTTATTGTTAATTTTTTATTGATATATTTGATATTTACTTTTTTTTTATATATGGAGCAGACTCATAAATTTCACTTCTTACCTTCAAAATTCATTTGCCGACAAGTAGTCGTCCATTGTTATCCTTGTTGATGATATAATATAATAATAAATGAATATGATATAACATGAACTATATTGATCTGAACATGAATTTCTATAACTTGAAATGAGACAAAATCCAGCTGACTAAATAACACGAACATCTAGACCTGGCAAAATCTCGCTCGAGAATGACTGTTTCAAGGACACGATTGTTTTGGGTCATCGAGAGCACTGCCAGGCCCGCTGCCGCCCGCCCGCTTGCCTCCACTTCGACCG
>WSXT02200286.1:0-18791 GCA_011762715.2 Neuroterus valhalla | reverse complement strand
ATTAGCGGCAAGTCACATTTGCGCCAAGTCACATTTGCGCCAAGTTACATTAGCGGCAAGTCACATTTGCGCCAAGTCACATTAGCGGCAGGTTACATTAGCACCAGCGGCTATGACTTATTAGTTAAAAATTTAACTGCTTTATTCAGAATTTATAATTATAGATGGAGATCCACATTTATCTTCTCTAGTTGGGGTTGAAGTTTGATCTTGTGAAGTTAAAAATTCAACATTATGTTTACAAGTTCATATATATTCTCGACGAAGAATTAACAGGAATTGGCAGGAATTAATTTCTTGGCTCTGCAAGATCAACCATTCGACTAAAATTAAACTACATTTTCCAATCTTCAACGCTGATAATTGGATAAGGAGCTAACTGTTTCGTACAAAATTGTTGATTTTGTTGAAAATTCAACCATGTTCTTGAAGTCATTTTTTCTGGTCAAAAATCGAACTGCTTTTTGTGTGTTCATCCTTATGGTATTTCAATTTCCTAATTGTTTGTTAGAGATTCCAACCATTTGAATCGAAATTTAAATTTGTTAGAGTTTTATTTTTTGGTCCCGAATTCCTAATTTTTGTTGAAAGTTTTTTTTCTGATTCAAAAATGTACCTATTTTTTTTGTTGATGCAACTATTTTGTTGGTTAGAGCAAATTTTCAAAAATCAGAATCAGAAAATAAATTTTTAAAAACAGGTGCGAAAAATGTTTTCTCCATACAAAAATATTATCACATTGTAACCCAAAAGTGTACTCTCACGACTCATTTGTTGCAGCTTCAGCTCACAAGCTAACGACACCATGCAGGTGTGCACAGCGCGATGCATAAATCGAGATAGGTCCATGGGGTCCATGGAATAATGAATGCATCCAGAATTTTCGGAAAAGTCCCTGCTAATCGACTGGGCACGACAATGCTTCACAATTTTACAGTTTACCTTTTTGGCTGGTACGGTCCCTTTTGCGCACCGTGAGAAACACTGTTCATCCTCCTATTGAATGAATGCCAATGTCAATGAATGCCATCATAGATTATGTGGAGGAGTTGAGTTCTAATTCTAAAGAGGAAACATTCTTCCAAAAATTTCGAGAATTTTTTCTATTAGTTTTTCTCCATAGAATTTAGGGCGAGCGAATTTTGACAAGGCCCTCTTCAATGTCTTAATTCAAATTGAAATCAAAGGGAGGGAATAATAGGACAAACAGTGGAATTTGAAGGTGGCAGACCTTTGCAACAGAATTATTGAATTTCCAACCAAAAAAGGAGAATCTACAAACAAAAAGACCTGTTTTCAATGAAAAAGTAGAATTTATTACCAAGAATTTATTATGTTAGACCATAATGAATAGAAAAATTATTCTGAACGTTGAGCTTTTAAGACAAAACTAATAAAATAACTCCTATAGTTTGAAACGACAAAGGCAGCGACAATGAGAACGACAACGGCAACAGAATAGACAATAATTAAAAGCGACAGCGGCAAGGACAGAGACACCGACGACGAGAAAGACAACTTTACCGACAACAATAAGCAGACAAAGATATCTGCAAATATGAGAGTAATGACAACGAACAAGAAAAAGTCGAATTCTGAACCCATTTCCAAGAAAATGGTTGAATATCACACAAGTAAGGGGCAATCCATAAATTACATGACGCACTTTTCTTTTGTTTGAATGAAGACGAAAATGAAAATGCCGGGAAACGTAAACGACAACTACAACCGCAATGACAACAAGAAAGATAGTGACTTAAGAACGACAGTGACAAGGACAATGATACAAACAGCGACAAAGACAAAATAAACAGGCAACGATAACTGCAACTATGACAGAAATGACAACGAAAGAGACAAAGTGGAATTTTAAAACAATTTTCAAGGAAATAGTTGAATTTTACACTCATAAGAAGTGTTTAGTTGAGACTGGAAACAAATATTTCTCGAATATTTTGAAGTCATGGAGAGCAATTTCCCATTAGAGCAGTTGCATTCTTCAAGCAAAAATTATAATTTTGAACTAAATTGTTGAGTGTCCAATGTCAAAACTGAGGAATTTACTTCTACAGTTTGAAACGACAACGACAACTACAGCTAAACGAGAACGCCAACAAGAAAGACAATGACTGAAGAACGACAGTGACAAGGAAAAAGACACCAACAACAAAAAAGACAGCAATTAACAGACGAAGATAACTGTAACTATGTCAGGAATGAGAACGAAAAAGACGAAGTCGAATCTTCAACCAATTTACAAAGAAATAGAGAAATTTTACACCAATAAGAAGTGTTTAGTTGAGACTGAAAACAAATTTGAGTCGAATGTTTTGAAGGCATGAATAGCGATTTTCCATAAAAGCAGTCAATTTTCAAGCAAAACTCATGACTTTTGGACTAAATTGTTAAATTTCAATATCAGTACTAAGAAATTTATTCCTGTAGTTCATAACAACAACGATAGCGACAGCAAGAAGAAGAGAAAAAAAGACAAAACAACGACATGGACAAATACAAAGATAATGACAACGAAAAGGGCAAAGACAACGACAACTATAAAAAGACAAAGAAAGTTGATAGCACAACAGGACCAAGAACGAAAAAGACAAAGTTGAATTTTTAACCAATTTCCAAGGGAATAGTGGAATTTTACACCAATAAGAAGTGTTTAGTTAAGACTTTAAATATATTTAAGTCGAATGTTTAGAAGGCATGGAGAGAAATTTTCCATGGAAGTACTTGAATTTTGAACAAAAATTGTGACTTTTGTACTGAATTGCTGTAATTTGATATCAGTGCCAAGAAATTTACTCTTGCAGATTAAAACAACAACGACAGCGACAGAAACAACCCGAAAAAAATGAAAAGAAACAACGATATCGACAACGACAAAGACAATGATAAGGAAAAAGGCGGAGAAAACGACAACGATAAACAGACAAAGATAACTGTAACTGTGACAGGAATGACAACGGAAAAGAGAAAGTTGAATTTTGAATCAATTTCCAAGGAAACAGTAGAATTTTACACCAATGAGAAGTGTTTAGTTAAGACTGAAAAAAAAATTTGGGACGAATATTTGGAAGTCATGGAGAGCAATTTCCCATGAAAGCAGCCGAATTTTTAAGAACAAAAATTATTACTTTTGAATGAAATTGTTGAATTCCAATATCAGTACTAAGGAATTTACTCAAATAGTTTGAAACGATAATGACAGCAACAACAGCAACAACAAGAAAAGAAATAACAATAACAATTACAGCGACAATGGCATAGACAATGACACCGACAACGATAAATACAACTACACCGACAACAATAAACAAACATAACTGCAACTATTAAGGAATAGAAACAAAAGTGCGAAAGTTAAATTTTAACCCAATTTCTAAGAAAATAGTGAAATGGTAAACTAATAAAAAGTGTCCAGTAAAGACTGAAAACAAATTTGAGTTGAATATTTTGAAGGCATGGAGAGCAATTTCCCAGAAAAGCAGTCGAATTTTCAACCAAAAATTATGACTTTTGAAACTAAATTGTTGAATTTCAATAACAGTACTATGAAATTTACTTCTATAGTTGGAAGCGACAACAATAAAGAAAATGAGAAAAACAACGACAGCAACAATGACAAAGTAAATAACAACTAAAAGGACGAAGACAACGATAACGACAATGTTAAAAAGCCAAAGACAGCTGCGACTACGAAATGAACGACAATAAAAAAGATAAAGTTGAATTTTTAACAAAATATTCAAATCCCTAACCAAAACAGATTGATGAAGATTGAGAACGTGATATTTGAAGGGGTAAGGCTCATTCTCCATTTCAAGGATGCGTCACTCGGAAGATGAGGTCCGCACCGGAGACATGCATAGCGTGTATTGTCATTCTCGTCGCAAATTTGATATTCCATCTTTTCGCACTAGTTTATCTTATGCAATTTAGTATTTTTTCCAAGGTTCCGAGCATTATTATTATTATTTTCTTCTACAACAGCGCTCGAGAATTGATAGAAATACCCCTAGGAGTATCCTTCTTCTTAACCAGCTCTAATCGTTCCCTATTTCCTGATCGAACTCTCGGAAATTCCTATTTCAGAAAATCACTTGATTTTAAATTCACATAAATTTTCCCAACCTGCGGAGGAGTATAAAGAGGGTAGGGAGGATAAAAGAAGACAGGAAAAATCCATGTGTGTAAGGCTTCAGTAGGTTAGGGAATTAAGTAGCTCGACGGGAAAAAAATATCCTAAGCTTGGAAGAGATGGAAGAGACAACAATAAAAAGCCGGACCGAAAAAAGCCTTTTTTCACGCTCTCTGCACTTATCGTAGGCAGACCATTGATACTATATTGGTAAATTATGGTGTAGCTTGAGTGCTCAAGGAATAGGAATTTCGGTATTTGATCATTAAGAAATATAAGAACGATGGGAGCGAGCTCGATCTTTCAAGTATTCAAGTAGTTAGTAGGCGGTCGATCCTCTTCTTGAAAGTGAAACTTGAAAGTGCATTCCAATAATTGTTAAAATATATAAATTTATATTTCTTCGGAATACTGACATTTATTTAGATTTCTGGCACAACGAGAGGAGTTATTCAATTATTATTTTACGCTTGATCTTCCTTTTGAGATAAATTTTCTGAGGAGTATCAATATGATTGGTTCCAGCCTGCAGGCTTTACTTAAATGCATAAACAACAAGCTTCGTTAAAGGGAAATCTCATCTGACGTTGTCCTCTTTTTATTTTAGTGATTCTTGCAAAGATTCTTATATACATTTTGATTCGTATAATTATTTTTGATGAGTTCTAACGAAAGATTAAGTTTACCAATCGAAAACCAGAACTCTACTCCGCCATCCCAATAAATTAATCAACCCTTTGGAAATATTTCGCGCCATATGAACTAAATGAAAACTTCAAATTGAATAATAATATCAGAAACGAGACAAATTTTATTTTGAATCTGAAACAGTTTCATTCAGCCAAATAAAATAACCTTTCAACACATTAGATGGAAATTTAAAACAAAACGAATAACTTTCATAAACAATGTTGAATTTTTCTCTATCAATATCAATTTCCTACTAGAGAATTTTGAAATATCTCCGCAAGAAAGTTGAATTCACACGAAAAAGTTTATTATTCATTATCTTAATTGAAAACTATTTGAATTTAAAAAAAAAATGGATTCAAGAACATGGACAATGACAATAACAACGACAGGGACAATGGCAACAACAACGAGAGAAACCCGGACAACGACAACGGCAAAGACAACGACAACAGCAGCGAAAAAACACCGACAGCGACAACGGCAAACGGAAGCAGCACTAAAAATGACAACAATAACGACAACAACAAAGATTCAGACAAAGACGACAAAGACAACGAAAACCGACAGAGGCAACGGCAATGGCAGCGAAGGTTACAACGGCAACAACAGCAAGAAAAATACAGGCAACGGCATCGAAAATCACAACCGCAGCGAAAAAAATACCGACAGCGACAACGGCAAACGGCAGTTTGAAAACAATAAAGATACAGACAACGACGACAAAGACAACGAAAAACACAGAGTTCAATCCTCAACAGAATAGTTGAATCGTCGATCAAAATAGACTAGTTTTTTCCTACCAAGGAAAATGAATTTTTCGAAGAACAAGACGGATTTCCAGGAATAACTATTCAGATCTTCCAAAATATGTTGCGTTATCATGAATAGATGAATTTTTTCAAAATAAGGAAGTGATATAAAAACCAAAAAATTCTGAATTTTGAGTCTGAAACAGTTTAATTCGACCAAATAAACCAGACTTTCAACAAATCAGCTAAATCCTCAGATAAACCCGAAAGATTTTCATAGGGAATGTAATTCTGTCTAAAAAGATTAATTTTGCACTAGAATATTTCTTAATATTGACGCGAAAAATTTGAATCGTAGAAAAAATTCATTATTTAATATTTTAATTGAGAATCATTTGAATTTTCAATCCGAAAAATTTGTATCCAAGGACTGGGACAATGACAACAACAACATAGACAACGGGAACGATTACGGCAACGATAGCGAAGATTACAACGACAACAACAGCGAGAAAAACACGGGCAACGGCAACGACCATCGCAACAGCAGCGAAAAATCACCGACAGCAACAACGGCAAACGGTAGCAGCACTGATGACAACGATAACGACAACAACAAAGATACAGACAACGACGACAATGACAACGACAAACACAAAGTTGAATCCTCAAAAGAATAGGTGGATCGTCGGTCAAAATAGACTAGTTTTTTTCTGCTAATGAAGATGAATTTTTAAAAGAATTAGACGGATTTCCAGGAATAATTATCCAAATTTTCGAAAAGATGTGGCGTCATTAGGAGTAGATGAATATTTTTTTAATTAGAAAGTTATATAAAAACCAAAAAAAAAATACAATTTTGAATCTGAAAGAGTTTGATCCGACCAAATAAACCAAACTTTCGAAACATCAGCTGAAACCTCAAATGAAACCAAATAACTTGAAGTTTTTAGATATTCACGCAAAAAAGTTTAATTCGTAGCAAAAAATTATTCATTTATTATTTTAATTGAGAAATATTCAAATATAGATTCTGAAAAACTTGTATCTAAGGAATAGGACAATGACAACAACAACGACAGAGGCAGCGGCCACGACGGCGAAGATTACAACGGCAACAATAGCGAGAGAAACACGGGCAACAGCAATGACAAATACAACGGAAGCAAAATAAACACTGTCAAAGACAACGGCAAACGGCAGCAGCACTAGAAATGACAACGATAACGACAACAACAAAGATACAGACAACGACGACAAAGACAATGACAAACACAAAGTTGAGTCCTCAGCAGAATAGATAAATCTAGAATTCTGAATCTGAAACAGTTCAATTCGACCAAATAAACCGAATTTTCAACAAAACAGCTGAATCCTCAAATGGAAAGGATTGAAATTTGTAATTAGGAAAACTTTTATTCAACGACGACAACGACAACAACAGAAACAACAATGACAAAGCCCACGAAAATGACAAACGACAAATACAACAGCTTAAAAGACAACGACGAAGACAAAGACGACGAAATGTGTTCTCCATTTGCTCACAAGACTGTGTCTATAGAGAAACCTGAGTTCTTCTTTAGCAGTCTCTTGAAAGCGGTTCCGGTAAGTTTCTAACCTTCCCGAATTCCGTTATAGCAATAATGGAAGATAAAAGATCCAGAAAGAGAAGGACATTTTTCGCTGAGGGGCATAAAAGTGAAGTAATTAACGAACGTTATTTTGAATGGCGATTCATTTTGAAAAATTCCCCTCTTGTGGTATGAGCCTAGATCCTCGTCAGCTGTCTCTGGTCCTTTTTTAATATGAGCCTTACTGGCTCCTATTGCAGGATGAACGCTGGGATCCGGACAAGAGGGTGGCAGTTAGGTCACGTACATTAATTCGAGGATTAATTTATGCTGCAACGTACATAAACGTACATAAGTCCACATTACTGACGAGCTCTCGTTCCTTTGGCCAGGTGATATGACCGGTCCTTCTCCTGAGGGGAGACCACCCCTGGTCTGCTCGCGAGTCCCAGGGCGTGTGAAAATGCCCCGAGTCTCTGTTGTCTTCCTATTTCGCAGGACTCCTTATTACTCTCCTCTCCCGAACTGTCCTTTGGCCGGCACTCGATGTATAACATCACCTCCTATTTCCCCTCGTGTGATCCTCTGATCCTTTTTGAAGCTACCTGTGCCCTGAGGCCGTTGCTTTTTCCCATATCATGTCCACCACTTGGACAATGCGAATGAGGATCATAAAAAGAAGTGACGGGAAAGAGAAAAAGATAGGAAGAGAGGAAAAGAGAGGAAGGGAGGAAAAGCGGAACAAACAGGAAGAGTGCGATTGTGAACAGGTACCTACTCTCCTTTTGCTATTATTATTTGGGGTGCTCTCCAATTGTATTATTATCGCTGGGCCTTTCATCCGCTGGACCGTGAAACCTTCAGCATGTTATATAAATTCCGAAGGAGCTATTAAAAATTCCGAGGAAAGTTTCAGGAACCCCTGGATATATTCGCCAAATTGGTTTCGCTTTTCACAGACTGCCGAAAATCTATGTATCGATTCCCTCTTAATAATGTCGGAACTTGGTATTATGCTAATGGATATAAAAGATGAACTTATGGGAATAGGATAAGCAATCTTGTGGCTTTCCTTAATATCATGTGAGATGTGAGATGTAAAATCAAGTACATATTTCAGAAATGGCGGTAGTGGCACTAGCGACCATTATTTCTTACTCATAGCGTAACGTAATCGTACGGATAGATGATCACAGACCTATCGAAGTAGATCCCTAAAATTATATTCAAAATTCAAAAATTTAGTTTTTAAGTCATCCTTTTCTCTAGAAAATTTGATTGTTCTCAGATCAAAACAGCTCATCTCTATTTTGGCAGTGGCGGATGTAATGTAGCAATCTATTAATATAGTAATGGTGGTAGTAGTAATTCTGTTGACCCATAGACAAGAGAAACAAAGGAAAAGATAACTACAATGACAAGAAAACAAAGACGAGGGGAATGGCGACATAAGTGACATAAACAGAGGCAAAGACAAGGACCGCGACAACAAAATAACGGAGAAAGATACAAAAACAACTAGAACGACAAAGACAACTAGAACGACATAGACAACTAGACCGACAAAGACAATTAGAACGACAAAGACAACTCATGGGATAACGTTGTCTTGCAAACTCATCCTTTTTGTTGTAAAAATCAAATGTACTTAGATGGAAACAGCTAACTTCCAGTCCTCCATATTGGTTATGATAGTAGTAATATAGCAATATAGCAATGTAGTAATCGTGGTAGGAGTAATTCTGTTCAACTTATAGACAAGAAAGACAAAGACGAAGAGAACACAAACTTCAATGCCAAATACGGCTACAATAATGATAAGAACAAACAAAAAGATAACGCCAATAAGACCTCCAACGACAAGGTCCACGACAATTACAATAACGGAGAAAACTACGAAGACAACATCAACGACAATTACACATCATAGGGTAATGTCGTCGAACAAATAGTTGATCGTAGATTCATCAAAGCAAATTTCAACTGAATAACTTAATGATGTATCATTCGTAGTAGAAGTCATTCAGTTTAACTCGTAAACAAGAATGGCAAAGACAATAAAACCTCTAATGTCAATTGCAACTTCCAAATGAAACAAAGACAAAGAGATTACAGAAAAAATATAATGACAAACATAAGTACAACGAAAAAAACAAATACCAAGAGAACGGCAATAATAGAGACGACGAAAACAACGACAATGATTCAGGCAACTGCATTGACAACGGCAACGACAAAGACAAATCATAAGGTAAAATTATCGTACAAATAGCTGATCGCAGATCCGTCGAAACAGATTCTTAAGATTGATATCAAAATTTAAAAATCAGTTCCGAATTCATGCTTTTTGCTGAAAAATTTAATTGTCCCTAAATCGAACACAGTTAACATTAATATTGGTAATTATATGAGTAATTTAGAACGTAAGTAATGTGACTAATAGACAAGAATGCCGAAGACAAAGACAAGCCGAACATAGAGACAAACAAAGCTACAATGACAAAGACAACTACAACTACAACGACAAAAACAAAAACAGGGACAACGATCACAATGACGACAATGGCAAAGACAAAGACAAAAACTTCGACACCGACATATAAATGAATTTTGAAGTTCTAACAATGAAAATCTAACAATTGACTTACAGAGTTAACCGAGCTTTTTATGTTGAAATATGTTTTATTTGAAACATATAACATTTAATATTCTTTGTTGAAAATTCAATTATTTGAGGTTGAGAATGTTTGTACTGTGGTAAAAATTTGGATTTTTTGGTGAGAAATAAGTTTTCTTGGTAACGAACCCATATTTTTGCTCGAAAAATCAATCATTCCGTTAAAATTCTCAGAATTTTCGTGAAAATTTATTACTCTATATGAATGAAACTATCTTGGATTTGAAATAGAATTTCGTTCTTACTCATAATATAGATTATTACATTTTTGTTCAAAAATTGCTTTTGCTTAGGAATTCAAAAACTTGGTTGAATTTGAAGAGATGAACGAGAGATAAGCTGTCGGCTAAAACAATTAATTTTTACGAAATACATAATTTTTCAACAAACTAGATAAATCCTTCACATAGAAATAGTTATTACAAAATACGTTTATTTCTAGCTAAGTGTTTCAATCTTTGAATAAAAAATATCCATTTTCATCATTTTTGTTCTCTACCAAAACATATAAATTTTCCACGGAAAAATTGATTTTTCATTAAATGCAGTTGAGTTTTTATCTGAAGAAGGACAACCTTTACCCAAAGCAAGCATTTTATATTCACCCGGATGTTATAAATTGATTTATAACAGAAAAGCTGATGTGTGCTAAGAATTTGAATTTTCCACAAATAAAAAAAAATGACTGCTCAGCAAAAGTGTTGAATTTTCAACCAGATATTCAAAATTTCAACCAAATAAGAACATTTTCAATAAAAAGACAAAACGGGTAACTAAGACCTGAACAGTTCCTGACTCGAACTTTTTTTTATTTTTTAATTTTCATCAAAACCTAACCAAAGTCTGTCTTAAATCTAAGATCAAGACCTTCTATACCTAGTCATAAAGAATGGAAAGACTGGACAGTACCTGCAAGGGTCCCTACTAGATCCTAATAATCCAATTGTTCTAGTTTGGATCTGACCACTGTCCTAATTGAAATAGGGAGAAATGAAGGCATTTCAAATGAGAAGCGAGACCCAGACGTATTGAGGAAAGAGTAGGAGTAAATTGAACATCATTAGCATGCGATTCCCGCGGAACATGTCCGGTAAACCGCTAATGGCCAGAGTAAGAAATGAGGGGGTTTTCAAAGAATTTTGTGGAGAAGAAAGATTGTTTGACGAGAGTGAAAGAAATTTTCCAGGATGATTGACTAATGTTGTGAGAATAAATGAAGAATTAACTACGGAACAAGTGTATTCAGTTCAGGTGAATGATAGCGTAATGAAAGGTAGACCGAAGAAGAAATGGTTAGAATGTGGAAATAAGACTTTATAAGGAAAAGGAATAAAGAGTTGAAGAAACACAAGATCTTGCATGGGAAGAAATATGGATGTAAGACAAGCAGAAGATGGATGTAAGGATATATATGGGTGAAGGATAATTCATTTATAAGGAGAAGAGAGATGCCTAAGACGAAAAATTCTGGATACCTACGGATCCACGTCAAGACGTTCTTCAAGTGGATTATTATATAGGCTAAGCAAAACTCTTCACCTTCAGTGATTGCTAGAACGATCGATCATCGATCGATCTCGGCACGTTGTTGTAGTAGCAGAATGCTGTTTTAATGATAAACAGGCGATGACATGTAGATTCATCAATTCATTCCTTCTCCCTTTCACTACACACCTCTTTTTCAAACTTTCCATAAGAATCCCTTGTTCCCTCGTAGTAAACCGAGGCTAGAACAGAACGAGTTGAGCTTAACCCGGAGGGTATTTCGGCTTGACGAAGAACAAAGAGGAGCAGGACTAAAAAAACACCAGAAACCAGAGAATTATGGACGGCATTTTTAAATAAATTCGGCCCATCTTTTATTCTTCATGCGCTTGAACCTACTCAGATTATTGCAATGTTAAGTTGATCTTTTATTACATCTGGGCTATTCGTTTTGACTAACACCTTTCTAATCGATGATTCGGCGCGTGGCATAAGAAGAGTCTGGTAACCTTCAGCGCAGCCTTTGACTATCTCAAATGATTCATACAATTAGTGAGGTTGGCCAGTGCACAAGAATCGAAAGGCCTGTAACTATTCTGCCTCATACAATCCATGATTGTTCCATAGCCAGTCTTGGGACTTGGCCCATTGTTTGTTCCGTGATTAATTGAACCGAAAATGATAAAGTTTCAAGTAACTTCCAATAAACGTCTCAGAACAATTTTCCTCTCAGGCAGAAACCCTCATATTTTTCAAATAACCATTTTTCAATTGAATGTCATTAGAAACAACCTTATTTCTGGAAAACATACTACACCATATCTATTGTCTCAAAGAACCACCTGACCTTTGATAGAAAAAGCGCTCGCATGGAATCTTTGACTCTGGGTGGCATGGCACTGACATGAGTTGATACGAGACACGTGGTCTCATTCATGGTTGCCGTCAGTATACCACTGAGTGAGCGCGTGGCTGGGGCAAGACGAGGAAAAGGAAACTAAACGGAGAGAGTACTGTAACCTTGTGGGTGAGGGTTGAACTCAAAGGCTATATAGGGGTTGCAGTGACTAGAACGATATAGTTCATACTATATATAGTCATATATAGTGTATAGTCGGCCACAACCGGGGTGGATGGTATGAATGTGTTGGTGGAGGGCTACATAACCGTGGCTGTAAAACTAACCAGGATATCCAGTTCAGTTGACCTAGTCTAGCCCACCATGTGGTATCATCACATCACCCATCGGCCGGCCTCACTGGGTCAGGACCTTTCCACGCATTCTATCCACTCTGACCTCCAAAAATATTCCAAGGGTCGTCAATATCTTGATTTTAAGACCGCACGGATAAAACTAGTACGATCACAGAAACATAGACTATCAAGATGCATACAGTATGGATGCGTTATGCAATTTTTTCATTTGGATACCTCTTATCTACGTTGTTAGGTCCAAATGACAAAGTTGCGACAAAGACAAGCTTTTAGCTACGGTCTCACAGCTTCCACTCGAATGCTATTTGTAGCTCATGCTCTCTTAATTAGTGTTGCGTCTTCTGCGCGTATTTTGGGATTCCAATTATGTAGTTGTCGCAACTGTGCTTTTAGCCTCAGGGTTGTGGCACCTGCAACCGACATGTTTGTTGCTCATCCTGTTTTGATTGATACCGCATCTTAGGTAGGCATCTCTTTCTTTCTCTCAAAACTGTTCAATTAATATCTTTGTTTCTCCATTACGCTTTAATTCCTTCATCCACTGGATATTGCCTTCAATTTTTGTAAGTTTTCACAACATGTGTCAGAATTCATTGATTGCGTATGTACGGAATAGAACAATGACAGTGACAGTGACAGTGTAACCAACTTATTTTGTAAGTCACATTGATAATTATTTTTGTTCATTGAAATATAAAATTGTTCAATCTCTAAATATTTTTCTTCCTTACCCTGAAAAATCGATATGGCTGTCCCAGCTAAACCTTTTTAAGCTGTAACTGTATCAGGATGTTGCCCATTCTCTTTTCCGTGACAGGTAAATTTTCTATGTATCTAACCCAAACCCGGTTTGACGGTCGGAAGCAACTTCGTTGTTTTGTTGTCGTGAAAAGGGGCTGTTTACGATACCTTTTTATTTTGTTGTGTTTTTTGGAATATGAATGAGTGGGTGAAAAGAAAATTGATAGATTGGCAACTGGGAGAATGTCAGCAAGTATTTGAAGGTAAGCCTGCCAAATTACAAGTGCTTGCTCAAATTGTCAGGAGAGTTTAACCTCTGATATTTCTTTACTTGTGAAAATGTCACCAGCTAAGCTTGGTTGAGGCGTCATGCCCATAACGATATTGTGCGACACGAAAACCAAACTATAGGGTGCTTGACCAAAAAATCTGGGGTGACGCAACAGAATATACTGCTGGCGACCACACCATTTATTTAAGAATAAGAATACTGTATAATTCAAACAATAAATCAAGAGAATAAATACAGTCGACAGTTTAAAATGATGATAAAATGGACAAAAACCGTTCTAGTAAAAAGCAAAGGCATAATAAGGCAACACAGGGTACGCACGCTCAAATCGTCCAATGAGACTTTATACTTGGAATGCAGAAATAATTAAAACTGATTTTATAAACATAAAATTGAACAGGGAAGATGAGGATGAAATGAAAATCGATGACAGAATATAATAAAGACTTTCAGCATTAAAGATATAAAAGATATTTAGTGTTCGAAAACCTTTGGTGTCTAGAAGGAACCATAAATCTTTGGTGCTTGGAACTAAGCGATGTTGAGCAGCAGGTGAACTCTGATTGAGGAGAATCATATTGGCAGACATCTCATAGTTGAACAATTTTAAATTCAACTTTATTTGATGATAATCGCAATCATTATGGAAACAAATATATCCAAGAAATACCGCGCTGGAAATAAATCACACGGATATAAATGACGCGCTTTTTCAAAGATATTTAAAGAAATCAGATTGCACTTCAAAAATACACAACACGATGATTAGGCATACCGCTACGATTCCCTCAAGGTGCGAGGAACTGGTGCTCAACGTGGGGCGCCACAACAGTGAAAATTTTATTAACGTAATAGGTCATAACCTATTCGATAATGGAATTTAATTATTCCTCGCGTCATATATCTAAGACCTACCGTGAACAATTAGCAGTACCGATTTGTGCGAATGAGATCTACGATATCTAATCTTGCAGAATTTACGGAATACGTGTCTGATGTAAATAACAGGAAACAAGCAAATGTATAATATGTTGAAGGGAGTAACTTGGGTAGGTTTTATTTGTGATGTTTGCAGCTACTAATTACAATGAACCAGTAGATGTAATGCTTTTGATAAGGTCAATCATACAGTGTTGCAAGTCATGGCAAGTCATGGTGAATGAAGATGAATTACCAAAATTTAATTTTTCAATTTCCAGAAATTTCCGGACCTTTCGGTAATTTACGGAAATTTCATCAGTTACATGTGGTAGCTTTCCATAAATTACCGTAAAATTCTATTATCATTCTTTATCTCTGACGTCCCCTTTTACTTCCTAGGGAATAAAAATACTTTTCACTCTCTAGGGAGTGAAAACTAGAGCTTTAGCCCCACTTCATAGGCGTCGAAAAGGCCTGAAATCATGAATGTGTTATAAGAAGCAATTTTCACTGTGGGCTAATTGAACAGTAATTAAAAGTCAACGAGACTTCGATTTTTCATCCCTGGAATGTAGAAAAATATAGTTTTACTATACTTTTTCGCCTGCACATGAAAAATGCAACTGTTATGACTACGAATGTCTTTCTTTAAAAAAAAACCGTAAGGATTGTTTGAAAAATCGGAAAAAATTATGTAAATAATTTCGTGTACAAAATTCTTCTTAAGCATTGTTCAGCAAGGATGAAACTTAGACGCAAATTAAAATAAGCTTAAGAAAAAATTAGAGATTCCGACTAAACTTTCAATCTTTCAATTATTACCTATCACTTTGTATTGAATAACACCTTAATTCCAATATTGGAACTTCCAAGATTTTCAAATCGGTAAAAAATTTTTACACAATACCTCTGAAATTTCTTAATTGAAGCAAACATAATCTGGAGCATAAAAGTTATTCCATGTATCTAGAAACCTTGTTATCAAGCTCTTATATTCGTTTTTTATCTATTTTCTATTTCGTTCAGTTCCAGCAAATAAAACGAAAGCAAAAAGAGCGTTTTGAACGTTGAAAAGCTAAATAAAACTTTGATACATTTTAATTACTCGATCAATTACGATCCGCTTGTAGAGAAATGAAAAATTTCATAATTATTGAAATTTATTATAAATGCCGCATTTCATCAAGAAAAAGGTAAGGTTAATATAACGAAAATTCCTAATACA
Organism: Neuroterus valhalla; assembly: GCA_011762715.2. Taxonomy (NCBI): domain Eukaryota; kingdom Metazoa; phylum Arthropoda; class Insecta; order Hymenoptera; family Cynipidae; genus Neuroterus; species Neuroterus valhalla. The sequence continues at coordinate 3,072 of WSXT02200286.1, read as the reverse complement.
AATTGACAAAACGATTGAATATAAATCTTGAAATGTCGAGTCACACTCGCCATGTGAAGAACAGCTGATCAGATTAGGTCTATCGATGCCGGACTGCGCAAGCGTGTGTCTACTCTTTTTCTCGCTCAATCTGGTACGGTCCTTACGTTCAACATCGTATTATTATTATCATTATTATTATTATTAGTATTATTATTATAACATTTAGTCAAATTTCCAGGCAAGTTTTTAAGGAGTGAATATAAGGCACTTATCCTGGTATAATCATGTAGCTCTGTCATTTGAAGATTCTTCTGTTATGAAAATAATAACTTTTACATAAAAAATACTGGACAATCATATATCATAAAATATTCGAAAAATAACGCGTATTAAGGAGATTTTTAGAAATTCGAACGTTGTCTTCAAACTTTTCACATCTCTAATGAACGCTTACAGTAATTCATGAATTCGGAATAAAATGTACTGCTACCGCGGAAAATGCACATAACAATATTCAACTTGAATTACCATCTACAATCAATACACTAATGAATTATCATCATCCAGGCACAAAAGCTGCCTAATATTGATATTACATGCATTTAAAGTCCTGGAAATCTTTTAATGTCCAAAGTAAACACCAACTTTCACATGCACTTGATTCCACTGACACTATTTTATTTCGAAGCTTTTATGATGGTCCGGTGCTGCTTGGATAATTCCTTTGGGCAGCTGTTCTTAATTCCCCTATTCAAGCCATTCTGATATGTGCATCAGCTTTATGAGATTCCTAGTATAGAGAAAACATAAAAGACATTCACTGTGACTTTTTCAGAAATCTTTCTGAATTCATTCATTCGTTTCTAGCTATAACGTTGAGCTGTTATGAGGAATAAATCAGCTGCCACATCTTAACTTTTTTCAGTGATATATATGCATAAGGACAATGATAGCAACAGTGAAAATTCAATTAACGTAATGGGTTTTAATCTATTCGGTTACGAAATGCCAGTTGTTGTTCATGTCGTATACCTAAGATCTACAACTCTAGATTGATCAATGAGCAGCACAGATTTGTTATCATGCAATCTATTTGGACTTTTCGAAAGTCTTTGATAAGTCAATTATATTATATAACTGAGAAAACACCAAAATCGGACGGATCATATAACGAATTATGTAATGGACACGATTTTAATAAGTATCAGATCAGAATCTGCTGAAACAAAGATGATTATTCACACACACAAGATCTATGAATCCGATTATTCATAACTTTATCGAATAAATCAATTCTGAACACTGCACCCATGTACTGCTACCGCAGGAAATGTGTATAACTCGTCGGTGCAAGAGAGGTGTGTGAGGATAAATGATTTAGTTCTGAAGCAATTCGAAGAGTTTGATTTATTCAAGTCCTCCAAAAGTAGAATCAATAAAATAGGGAATAAATTTATATTGAATAGGAGAGTAGTTAAGTAGCTGTTCAAAATATTGATAGCATGAGAATTTAAGAAAGATGTACACAATTCTCATTTAAATAATTTTCAGAGAATAGTTCAAGCTTTAGATCAAGCATCAATAGTCTAACTCTAAATTAAAAGAAAATATTTTTATTGTTACCTAAAATGTACAATAAGTGAGGGGATGAAGAAACACAACAGAATAAGAACGATAATTTTTGGCAGAACTCCTAATTGGATCACAAAAAAATCCATGCATTTTTTTGAAAAGAATAATATTTAGAGGTTATTAGGTGAATCGATTTCGAAATTCACCATGTCTCTTCATAATTAGTCACAGAATGCGAATCAAATATAACTTTTTAAATATCAACCCCATACGTCTGTTTTATAGGGTCCCAGAAAAACCCTATAAGTAAAAAAATGGGTTTTTCGAATACATGAAATACTACTTTATACTGATACTTAGATGTTTAATTTTTTTTAGCAACTTTCTCTTATGGGAGGGTTAGAAAGTCAAGGTTTTTTTTGAATTTTTCAACGGGTTATCAATGTTTCAGTTAAAACGAGGTAATAATCAATTTAAATATTCCCGTTTGAATTCCCTCATATTTTGTTACGAAAAATGCCGTAGTATTTAGATAAATTCTTATTTCTTCCGGAAATTTTGCTCACGAGATTTGGGGAAATAGTATGTTGCATTACAAGGGGTGAAACCAAGCGTTTGCAACCGAGTGCGAGGTGGCTGCCCGAGCCAAGCGAGGGCTGCAATCGCACGAGGTGCAAGAGCTTGGTTTTGCCCCACGTAATGCATATCGTTTTTCACAACACCAGCACTGAAACACCATTCATACATGCATGTAGAGTGAGTGCGAGAAATACGCCTATGCAATTATAAAGAGTAAACTTATAGGTTCAAAACTTTTTTTCACCCCCTAGGAGTGAAAAACTAGAATTTTCAACCCTAGGGTTGAAAATCCAATAAAACGGAGTCAACCTATAGGTTTGAAACTTTTTTTTCAGCCCCTAGGGTTGAAAAACTAGAAATTTTAACCCTAGGGTTCGAAATCGACGTTTCGCTTTGCTCTACAGGCATGTATGAATGGAGTTTCAGTGGTGGTGTTGTGAAAAATGTCTTTGTTGTTAGGTAATTTATTGAATTCTCGAATTTTTTCTGGAATATCTCTTTATGGGAAGCTAGGGAAAATTCCTAAAAACGGAGTGGTACGAATAAGTTCCAACGAAATATTTGAATGATTTAGAAATTTTGTTAGGTCTCAGGCGACTTCCTAATCTCTTTTGGGAACTTTCTTCACGATATGTTTGGGGAAATTTTTTAGCTTTCTGGTACATTCCCAATCTTTTTTTTTAAATTTTCTTCACAAAATGTTAGGATGAATTCCTAAGTGTTCGGATAAATGTCTAAATATTGAAATAAATTCCGTATTCCTTCCGGAAATTTTCCCTACTTAATTGTTGGGAAAAAATCCCTTAGTTTCAGGTAAATTGATGAGATTCCGTATTACAGCATTGTACAATTTTTTAAAATTCTACAATTTCTTGTAGAACTTAAAAAGTGAAATTATCTATCCTCATCATTTTTTTCGATAAAAACAAAAATTTCAGA
>WSXT02200275.1:0-17022 GCA_011762715.2 Neuroterus valhalla | reverse complement strand
CGCTGACATAATTTTGAATAAAAGTTGAATACTACTAGGACTTTTTTGTTGATTATCATTGTCTATCATCTCATGATAATTTATAAAGGCAATTGTAATATAAAATTAATATCAAATGCAAACATTTTTTTAAAATGTATAGTAAATGTTGCCTAACACTTTGTTTGACTGTAATTTTACTGATGACGCTTCTATGACATTCCACCAATATTTTAAGATACAAATTGATATAATCAATATTTGCATTTCAAAATAAGTAATTCAATCATTCGATTTGCTTTGAAATGCATGAATATCAATTCCAAATTTTTGTGGATGAAATGGATTGAATTTTCATTCTGAAATTATTAACTTTCACAAAATTGTTGAACTTTCAACAAAACATACCCTTTTCGACCGAAGAGGCGGATTTCCCACCGATTAGTCAATTTTTCAACCCGTTTATATGAATTCCCAAATAAACAATAAAGTTCTCAATAAAAAACATGACTTTTTAATAAGATTGGTCAATTTTCAACTAAACAAAAAGGGAAACTTCTACAAAAAGAGAAAAATTTTGAAACAAAATAGACAAATTTTCTACGAATTGGTTAAATCCGCAATCCTAAAATATGGACATTCAACAAATAAATTAATTTCTAACCATTTTGTTGGATTTCCACTAAAATACTCGAATTTTGAACCTAAAAGACGAATTTTCCATAAAATGAAAAAGTTTTCAATGGAAAAAAATGCTTTCTCAATAAAAAATCTAATTTATTATACAATTATTATTTTGATTAATTTCGTGGAAGTAGATGAATAAAGTTCTTTATGGTTAAAAATATGTCGACAGATGCTTGTGCTAGATAGTTTAACATTATTTTCCAGATTTGAGAAAAATATTACTGATTACTAATAACACAACTATATTTCAATGTTCAAAATCGAATTTCTACTGAATATTCAACAATGAAAGACTTCTCAGTGAAGAAGGAAACAAAATTCTAACCAAATTGGGGAATTTTTAAGCGGCGAAGATAAATGTTTATTCATCAAACAAAGTGATTCCTTACAAAAAACATCGATTTTCCTAAAAATAATACGTATTTCAATCAAAAAAGATCGATTCATCAACCGAAAAAAAAATTTACTTTTGGTTGAAAAAAATATTGATCAACAGGAAAAATTAATTTCAAAGAAAATAGTTGAATTTTTCACTAAACTAGATTCATTCTACACTAGACAGTTGCAATTCCGAATAAAAACTATAAAATTTCTTCCAAAAGAGAAGAAAGTCAACACAAATGTTAGGCAAAAGAGATGAATTTTCAACCAAGACAAATTTTAGATCGGGGAGAACACGAATTTTGAGAAAATTGTCGAATTTTGTACTAAAATGACGAATTTCCTACAAAACCCTTGAATTTATAAGAAAAGGAAATCTTCTCGATAAAATAGAACAATTTTCAAAAAAATAGTCAAATTCACAACAAAAGACTTGAATTTTCAGCCCAAAAAGAGTATTCAGTCAAGGAGAAAAAGAAAGCTCTACTAAATTGTTGAAGTTCAAAGCCAAAAAAACGAGTTACTCACAAAACAATTGAATTTTCAACTGGATAGGTTGTGTCTTTTCGAAAACCTGACGAATGTTTGACTTAAAAGAAGAAATTTATTATATCAAGAGAAAACGGATTCTTTACACAAAAAATTAAAATTTTTAAGATACAAGTATTGACTCCAAACAAAACAGGGAATATTCAACCGAGTTTTTGAATTCTTGACCAAAAAAGACGAATTCTCTAGAGATCAGTTAACTTGCCAACGCAAAAATACCATTTTTTGTCAAAAAAGGCCAAATAACCAAAATAAAACAATTAACCAAACAGTGGAATTTTCAAGCAAAAAAGATTTTTTGGGTCAAGAATTGAAACAATTTTGCCCACATTGTTGAATTTCTAATAAAAATGATAAATCTCCTATAAAGTTGTGTTTTCGAACAGAAAAAAATGCTTTTAGCAAAAAAGTTAATTTTCAAGGAAATCTTTGAATTTTTAATCCGTAAATATGAATTTTTAACCGAATAATCGGTATATTAACCAAAAAGAATGACTTCCGAGCACAATTGTTTAATCTTGAACTAGAAGGAATTGCATTTCTATCAGAAGGGAGGAATTTTCGAACAAAATAAGTCATATTTTCCAACCAAACAGTGAATTCTTAACAGAAACAAAAAAATTCGTTTTAAATAGTTGAAATTCTGATCCACGAATATAAATTTTCAACAAACAAACTTATTTTGAATCAAGTTGTTAATATTTTCACTAAATAGTTTGGAAAAAAATTATTTTTAGACAAAGATATAAAGCAACAAAAAAATGTATGTTTCACTGACAAGTAGACTACTAAAAAAGTATCTTTCGAATATAATGTTTCAAAATTGTTAAATCCAGAATTGAAGAATCTCATATAATGTAATTACCTGCGACTTAGAGAGGTATCGGACTCGAGTATTTGCCATCGCCTGGATAGGTTAGCAGTAGGTTGAGCACAGTCCCTTTCCGAGTCTCGACGAGCTCGACGCTGGCATGAAACAATAGTAAGGGTCGGATGGGCCTTGAGGTAGTAGGTGGTACCCTGAGACACATTTTTTTAGTTTTTTATATCTTGAGTGGTACTTTGAACGAATTGTTACTAATAATAAGAAAAAAATTGCTATAAAAAATAATGAAGTACAATATTTACTATATATATTTCAAAGGGAATTTTCTGAATTCCGCAAATTTCCAAATACAAAAATATACTTCTTCTAAGAAGAACCCAATTATTTTTATTCCTGGCTCTGAGGCCATGCTATACTTACCTGATTCCCACTTTACTGACATTTTTTCAAACAACTCACGTCCGCACGAATAGAGATATAGAGTTAAAAATCTGTGAAACTATATTAAACGTGCTAAGGAACGTTTCTATGGTCCAAAATCTAGACAAAATCTAGACAAAATCTAGACAAAATTTCTCAAAATTGTAACCTTCTGCAGTTCCAGAAATTTGGAGCCATACAGACTTTACAGCAAAAGAAAGAAAAATTTGCGATGTCTTAGAAAACTTTCGGGATTCAAAGGAACATGAGAACAAAGAAGATCCAGCGAAAAAAAATATCAGACAACATTAACTGAATCTTCGATTAGGATCATTTTCACATTTCAAATAATTTAATGTATAGTCGACCTTTCCAAAAAGGAATCAGTTTATTGTTTCAATTTCTGCCTCAAGCTATTTTTAGGATCCAAAGAGATATAATCTGTGGAACAAATTCAGTTTTGTGGAAATTTTATATATTTTTAGGCAAATTTTTTAATTTCACTCATAAAATGAAAGAATCTAGTGACTAAAAATTTGAGGCATCATTTACCACATCTTTTTGCCCGAATTCTTGCATACTGGGATAGCAGATAACAATAATCAACATGAAAATCTGATCGATATGCGATATCAGGGTGGCGATGTGACGGACGATTTCAAATTTCCGGTCATTTCCCGGTTTTTCCCGTTCAATTTTTTTAATTTTTCCGGTCAACTAAAAGTAACATATTCATATTTGTCGCAAAACGCCAACATTTATTTCAATTCGTGACCTTCATTCCAGACATCCTTTAACAAAACAGATCAAGAATAGCAAAATGAATTATTTTGAAAAATACTCAAATTTCCCACGAAAAAATATAATTTTCTTACAAAACTTGGAAGAGTTAAACTTACAGTTGAAAAAATCAATTTGCGATAAGGGAAATGGAATTATAACATAATAGTTCACTTTTTCAACCAAAGTGATAAATTTTCCAATAGAATTATGAACAGTTTAAATTGCAAACCAAGAAAATGAATTTTCAACTAAAATGATAAATATTCAACTACAGCACTTCAATTTTCAACGACGAAGGTGAATATTCAACTAGAGAACTTCAGTTTTCAACGCTGAAGGTAAATATTCAAACAAAGAGATTAATATTGTAAAATAGAAAGAATAATTTTCTACCAAAAAATACGATGTTCTAATACAATAATTGAATTTTGAACTGGAAAATGATTGTTTTCAACCGAAAATTTAACAGTAACATTTTGAATTGAAAACCCAAATTCATACCAAACATAAGAGTTTTTAACTAAAACCAAGAATAATCAACTGAAAGAGTTTAATTTTCTAACAGATGAATTAATTTTTACCTGCAACTATGGAATTTTCATTCGAAATAAGTTCAATTTTCAGTTTAAAAAAATTACTTATAATTAAAAAAAAATTAGCTTGTTTCTAAAAAACTAACTTTCAAACAAATCGATTTTGAAGAAAGATAATGAATCTTTAAATAAAATTGTAAATGTTTAATTAACTGAAAGATGATAATTTCTAACCAAAAATAGAAAAGTAACATTTTTGGCTTAAGAATTAATTTTGAATAAAATATCAGATTTTGCATACTGATATGAAAAATATTCAACTGTTCATCTTGGATTGTTAACCATAAAGGAGAATTTTCAAAGAAGAAAAGTAACTTTCGAAGAAAAAGATGATTTCATACCAAAAAATCCATTTTTTAAACAAAATATAACAGTTTTCAGAGAAATAATTGAATTTTCAATTCAAACAAAAAAGTAACTTTCGGAGAAAAAAATAATTTTATACCAAAAATCAATTTTTCAACAAAATATGTGAATATTCTGTTGGAATATTCAACAAAGTATTTGTATGTCCTGCATTTAACTATTTGAATATTCATCCAAATAGTTGAATTTTGAATCATTTTCCACTAAGGATAAAACAGTTAAATTTTCAGTTAGAGAAATCAATCTTCAACCAAACTGATGGATTCCCAGGTAAAATTATGAATCTTTAACTGGAATAAATGTATTTTATGCGAAAAAGGTGAATTTTCAACAATAAATTTCCAACAAAAGAATTTAATTTCCGACCAAGTAATTGATTTTTTAACTGAAACTGGATGAATTCGCAATTAACAATGTGAAAAAGTTTTCTATTATAATTTAGAAATATTTCTCATTCGAAATACTAACCATCCTACTCCAAAAGCTTTTTTACAGTACTTTCTTCATTTAAAATTATGAAGAGGGGACTTTCAAATTCTCACGAGTTTTAAATTGGAAGAGCAATTTTCTGAATCTCCTCTTTTCTCAATTCGAATACTTGAAGTATTCGACCTCCCTGTCTCAAGTCAGATGAATAAGGAGAGAGAAAATAAAACATGAAAAAAAATATTTTTTTTTTGTTGAAAAAATTGAGAAAATGATTCGTCCCGTATGATTGGGCTATCATCAATTCCATTATACAAACTTCGGTCAGCTGAATAAATCTCAGAAAGCCATAAATTTGGAAAGGGTTTTATTTATAATGAAAAAAAAATAAAATTCTTGCTCTCATAATGTATATAGATATATTTTAAAATTTTCAGAATCAGAATAAAGGAACGTTACATTCTCCAACTCAAATGATGAGATATCTTTTCAATTCATAGAAAGAAAGCAGTCATTTCTCGTATTATTACGGAATTATTTTTACTTGGCTAAGCTGAGTCAAGAAAATTCCCGGTTTTTAATCAAATTCCTGGTCATTTCCCGGTTTCCCGGTCAAGTCGCCACCCTGGATATTTGATCTGAACTCAAACTGACGAATATATACAAAGGAAAGGAATGAATAAAAATACGTGTATTGCAATGAATATATATTTAATGAATATATATCCGTTATATACTTAATATACATATGTACAACTTAACAGACACAGATTACAAGAATAAAGGTGATCATATTACACGACACAAAGACACATTTGTTTCTTCCCATTCGCTTTTAGCAGCTTTTTTAGACACAAAAATAAAATATATGTACTTTTCATGCGTTCATCTTTGCATGCTTCGCAGTGCATATAATATAATATATTTTAAACATCTTGATATTTAACGCAGTGGAATAAAAATCTATACATTCATTGTGTTGTCACTGTTCGCACAGTTCAACTAAGGTGACTAGCATTATGTTAAAATACATCTATTCGATACAGGTTATTATTATGGGCAGGTCATTGATTTCCGGGGTCCAATTTTACAAATGGTCCCTTTTATTTTCCAGGTAACTTGAATGAACTGGTACTTAAGATTTCGAACACATCAAGGCCCGATTACGTTGGTTACGTCATGTATTATCTATATTTCAGGTAACAGAATAGACACCGAATTTTGTCTCTCACAATCAGTGTCTACCACTCGTTTTGAATGCCCTTAACATTAAAACACATACAAGGGCAACGAGCAATCTACACATTTCTTTACTTCTCGAATACCATTTGAAATCCTCCTACGAAATAACAATAATCTATGCTACACTTCATGAACTCTTGAATTTTAGAATCTTTTCTCGATTTGAGATACAGTACACAGAACACAGTTTTACGTGTCTTTTCTCACACAAGGTACAATAATTACATAAACAATCATAACAAACATGTTTCTTCTTAGAGAAGAATATTTAGACACATCTATACTTAATTGATATTGCTTCATTTCATCTTCATTGTATTCATACACTCTTTCAAAAAAACGATATTATCTTAACGAATTATATGATAATCTCTACAGTAAAAATTAGCTTTGGTCCGAAAGTAAAGTATAAAAGTCGTCTAACTGATCAACTCTGATTAATCATGTACAACATGATTTTCTTATTAAACAAGCAATTCACGATGCGACATCATGACTCGGTTTTCAAATGTAAGCCTTTGTCATATACTGCTCAAGACTCAAGCACGTTTATTGCTTTTAGAGTTCCGATTTTCTCGGATTTGGAATTAAAGCAATGTTTGAAAGACAGTCAGCACCACAGGTGTGGTTAGTCTCAGGCTTTAGAAACGAATTCATTTTCGTTTCTATTTTTGCAAAATGCCCACGTTGGGAAGTCTTTCCTTTTGATCCAAGATTTACGAAATCTTCGAATTCTGGCTATAGTCTTCAGGTTTAGATCGACGTAGAGTGCAACCCTCCGTGCAGCATGGATCGCTGCACGGAATTCCTGTCTCAAACTTTGCTCTCTGGACCATCCGTAGTGTGCTTGAAGGAATTACGGATTTTACTCAGATGAAGAGCAGCAATGTGACCGTAGGTTTTGTTGTACCACTCTGGAGTTCTTCCTCTATAAAAATTAAGTAGACAGAGTTTTATAATCAGCTCAAGATGGAAGATTTGGCATTTAATTTATGAAGAGGCCCGTCAAGCTAGTACCTCTACAATGGAAATTTCCATTTTTCAATACACCATAATTTACGGCTTTTTACGTCTATTTTTAGGCGCAAATTAAAATATCACGGCTCCACTTGTTCTTTAAAAAGAATAATTTTTAGGCATGGGGTGCTCACTGGGCGTCAAGCTAGCACCTCCAACATATAAAAAATGTTTTAAGAAGGAAAACAACCACACCATATTTTACGGTTTTTTTACGGCTCATAAATGTACTAAAGTTAAGTTTTCCGAAAACAGCCCTTCATGGTGAAAACCAACGATCAAATATAAAACCAGCTTTTTTCAACAAATATTCTTGTCTATGTTTTACGACTTTTTTACTGCTCGCTAGTGTACTTAATTTTAATTTTCCAATGACAACCCTTCATGGTCAAAGCGAACCATCATATATAAAACCTGCTTTTTTCAACAAATATTCTGGGCTTTATTTTACGGCTCTTTGAGATACTAAATTTCAATTTTGCAAAAAGAACCCTTACTGGTCAAGACCAACCCACAAATATAAAACCTGCTTTTATTGACAAATATTCTTGGCTACACTTTATGGCTATTTTGTGGCTATACAAAACAAATCAACGTCTGAAAACAACCCTCACATTTGTCAGAAAATGGATTTTTATGTATGAGTTTCTCATCGGGCGTCAAGTTGCACCTCTAACGCATACAAATATTTTTCAAAGAAAAACAACTACGCCATATTTTACAGATTTTTTGAGGCTCATTATTGGACTTAATTTCCATTTTCCAAAATCAAACCCTCATGGTCAAAACGAACCATCATATAAAAAACCTGCTTTTTTCAACAAATATTCTTGGCTATATTTTATGGCTGTTTCACGGCTCTCTAAAGTATATATTTTATTTTTTATTTCAGGGTTGTTTTTCGAAAATTGAAATTTCGTACATTAGAGAGCCGTAAGATAGCCGTAAAATATTGCCAAGAATATTTATTGAAAAAAGCAGTTTTTTTATGAGGGTTGATTTTGACCATGAAGAGTTGTTTTTTGAAAATTGAAATTTATTACTTAGAGAGCCGTGAAATAGCCATAAAATATATCAAAGAATATTTGTTGAAAAAAAGGAGGTTTTATACATGACAGTTCGTTTTGACCACGAAGGGTTGTTTTTGGAAAATGGAAATTTAGTACATTAATGAGCCGTGAAAAATCCGTGAAATACGGCGTAGTTGTTTTCCTTTTAAGAATATTCCTTCAGTTTTGGAGGTGCATACTTGACGTCCAGTGAGCAACTCATACATAAAAATCCATTTTTTGAGAAATGCAAGGGTTGTTTTGTGATGCCGATGTGTAGTGTTTTGGAGGGCCACAAAATATCCATAAAATATGACCAAGAATATATGTTGAAAAAAGCAGTTTTTAGATATGAGGGTTGGTTTTTACCATGAAGGGTTGTTTTTGGAAAATTGAAATTTAGTAAATTTAAGAGCCATAAAATAAACATTAAGTATGACCAAGAATATTTGTTAGAAAAAAGCAGTTTTCATATATGAGGGTTGGTTTCGACCATGAAGGGTTGTTTTTGGAAATTTGAAATATAGTACATTTAAGAGCCCTAAAAAAGCCGTAAAATATAGCCAAGAACATTTTTTGAAAAGAGCAGCTTCTATACATGAGGAGGAATGGCTTTGACCAGTAAGGATTGTTTTTGGAAAATTAAAATTTAGTACATTCGAGAGCCGTAAAATAGCCGTAAAATATAGCCAAGAATATTTGTTGAAAAAAGCAGTCTTTGTAAATGAGGGTTGGTTTTGTCCATTAAGGGTTGTTTTCGGAAAATTGAAATTCAGTAGTACATTTAAGAGCCATAAAATAGCCGTAAAATATAGCCAAGAATTTTGTTGAAAGAAGCAGGTTTTATATTTGAGGGTTGGTTCTGACCAGTAATTGTTGTTTTTGGAAAATTGAAATTTAGTACATTTAAGAGCCGTAAAATAGTCGTAAAATATAGCCAAGAATATTTGTTGAAAAGATCAGGTTTTATATATGGCAGTTTATAAAGCCGTTAATTATGGTGTATTGAAAAATGTAAATTTCCATTGTGGAGGTGCTAGCTTGATGGACCTTTTAAGAAGTATATACGGAAAAACAAACTCACTTTGTGTCAACTCTCGAGAGATGCATTATGCGAGATTTTCCACTGCCACAAGGTTCGATCAGATATCGGGAAGCTAAAACAATTCCTCGAGTTCCACCAATCATGATTGGAGCGTCTGGATGCTCGACTGACGTTTCCACTATCACACACGCATCCTTCGGCAAATCATTTCGCCACGATCTGAAATAAAAAATGGAACAAATTGTTGATTTTCAAAATCTAGCAAAGAAATCATTTCATGTAAGTTTATTCATTATATTTTTTTGGATAAAAATCTTTACCTTAAAACACAATAGTCCCTCACAGGTAAAGGCGGACTCATATTTCCAGTCGCGTACTGGAAGACCTCGACGTTCAGGTCCAGTTTGCTGATGACCTTATACTTTAGTAATTGATGATCCCAGATGTCCCTTTCTCTTAAAACTCGACGCAAAAGTTCATTCGGAGGTGCTTCTACATCAGTCGAAACTCGCCAAAGACGAAGGGGATGTCCGTCTCCTACTTTTTTATAAGCCATTTCCACATTGGAATCTGCTGGATTGTTTACCGTAACCCATCCGCGGCTTCTGGAATGATAATGACAAGAACAAGATTAGGATTGTTCAATTTCTTAATGTCTCCAAATTTTAAAAAATTCTCAAAATTTTAAAAAAATTCTCAAAATTTTAAAAAAATTCTCCAAAAGTTTTATACGTACTTTTCTCGGGCCTCTTTCAATAAAGCTGACGTACACGCATGTAGATATCCCCTCCATCCATTATTTAATTCGGAACCAAGTTCTTCCAAACCGACTGGAATGCTTTCTTCCATGTAGTTGAACCGGCATTGAGTTAACATGTCTGTCGAAACCTAGAAACAGATAAAAAAAGTTAGTTTTCTCCTGCGTTTGCAATCCTCGCTCTTCATGATAATGGAATCATTTTTACCATGAAAAGTTCGCGATGGCATTTCACTAGATACATAAGACAGTCCTGCGCAGCCTTATTTTCCGAAAGTTCCCTCTGATCAGGAATTCCAGTCTTTCTCCTTCGTGGTGAGACACTATTCGACCTGTTAGTAATATTCGGGTTGTGGCTGAAGTGGAACAAACTCGGTGCTAAACAGACACTTAAATTGGATGGCGTCATCTGATTGAACTGAGAATTGTTTGCAACTTGATTCAGGAAGTCTAAAAGGAATTCCAAGGCTTCTCGGTGTTCGTCTGGCAAGAGGAGGAGGACACACTGAACAGCATCAGGTCGTAGTTCAAGAGGAACATCTGGAAGAAAATCAACATAAATACCACACATTATCCCAAGCGTCATGAATTATCATCACAAATGTCATGAATTATTATTACAAGTGTCATAAATTATTATCTCAATCTTGAACTTGAACTTACGTTGAAAAATAGCGATGAAAGTCTCAGAGAGTTTGTTAGTCAACAAAGCTTCCGGCAATTCCCTGAAGTACTGTTTCACCAGATCAGCAACATCATAAGCCTGTTGTCCATCAAAGTTGATATTCTCACCATGAGACTCAGTCATGTCTTTCAGCTTCGAAATCCTTGACTTCGCTCCACTCTTTCTGAAAAGCCCCACCTGATCAAGTGCATTCACCCTGAGCCACTTCAAAGCGATTTGAATAACCTTGGGCAAAGCTTGTCCAGTCCTCTGAAGCGAAAGTAACAGAGGTACCCCAAAAACTGTCTTATCCTTATAATCAGGAGACTTGATCTTTCTGATAAACTTGGGCAACTCCCAATTCCACCCAGTCCTATGAGTCGGACAATATCGTTCCATGCACGCAGTCAGTTTTAATAGAGCCAACTTCCTCAGTACCAAAAGCTGGCCACAAGACATAGAAGCCATCGCTCTTGGACAAAGTGGGTCCAAAGCATCCGGATTGAGAGACCCTCTTTGAAAACTATGCCACCTGACAACATTGCCCTTGTGCCTTGGGGAATCCTCCTCCTGATCAGAGTCTTTACTAGCAGCTGTCGAACTACTCTCTTGACTCCCAGCCAATTCCGAATTCTTGGACCGAGATTTTTCTCTGTAGATAGTCACCTCTTTGGCTGAGGATCTCTCATCCCTATAGACATCTTCTCTCCCGTGCCTGAAACTCTTGTGGAACTTGTCCTCCCTTTTTGAGGCAGATACCTTGTCTTGGCTCTGGGAGTTGTCCCTCCGTTTAGATTCTTTCCCAAGATTCAAACTTCCTCCTCGATGTGTGAGGGTTCCAGGTTTACTCGGAGAGTCTTTTGGACTTTGGGAAACATATTCGAGCACCTTGGTGTGATTGCTGTTAGCATCTTTGAAGTACCTATGTCTCCAACTTGTTGGTTGACATTCAGAATCACTGAGGGTACCCTGTTCTTCCCTTCCTCGGTGGAGGAATCTTTTGGCTCGATTTAATTTCGTCCGGGTCGGTGTGGGTGTGGGCCCTCCCCCCTGGGATCCATCAGAGCAGTAACTCGAGGAGTCGTCTCCAAGTGGACTTGGTGCATTAGTCATTGGAGATGGTGGATAATGGTAAGCTGAAGCTGGCAAGGTCAGTGGTGAAGACGGCATTGGGAAGGGCGTTGGGGGCAGAAGATCATTAAAGGAGAGAGGAGCTTGGCCTGTAGGTGAGACGTCGACGCAGTGCAAGTCCTTCATCTTTTGCTGCATCGATATGACGTCGAGAACTTGAGGTCCACTGATGACGACACCATCACGGTTTTGTCGCTTTCTTCTCCGGGATTTTAGAGATTCGACGCGACGTAGGAAGGCTTTCGCACCATCTCGAAGTCGTTCGGAACCGGTGCGACGAAATCTTTGGCCAAGTTCGTCTGACATGGTGCCTGGGGGAAGACTGGCATACCGGAAACTGTCGACCATCTGGTCCTCTGCCTCTTCGGCCTCAATACGTTCTTCAAGGGATTCTTCCTCAGAGTGTAGATTCTGGCCTGCGATTGTTTGAAGTTTTTCGAGGTTTGATTGGTTCACGTCACAGACTCGGGACCATCTTCGGGTCTTCTTTTCGAAGGTCCAGTTTTCGCTGAGGGCGCATTGGTTGTCTTCGTCTGAATCCTCGCCACCTCCCTGCAACATAAATAAGATACTGGTTAAAAATCTGTGCTTTATAATGAGATTTAGCTTACCGTTTCTTATGATGCATTCAAGTTCAGGATTATTCTTATTCCCATGGGACACTTCTTCCAAGTTTCTGAATCTGAATTAGTTGTAAATAAGATGTACGTTTTGTACTGACTACAAATATGTTAAATTGTATCAATGCAAAGTTGCAAGATGAGAATAATTTGCAAGGAAACTTGCAATATAGAAATCTGCAAGAAAAAGAGGCACAACAAAGAATTGCGTGAAGTGGTAAATCACGTCCTGCACAATAATGCTTTCAATATCTGTCTAATCCAATAACGTTGACAGTGAGGAATGACGCTTATTACAACCAAAAGGGTAGGCATTAATTTTTTGAGGCAAGTTAATGTTCGTCTGACCTCCATTGGTCTGTGACTAAGCCTTAAAGAGGCTCCTAGCTTTCTAAGTCCAAGTTCGTTACGAAACTTGACACCTTTGTTATATGGGAAATAAATGCACACGGACTCCGACCCATACGACCTGACCCCATAGCGACAATGGATCTGGTTTCACCGTATAGAGCGCCACGCCTGGTATCTTTCCTCGTCCAGAGAATCGTGGCTTTTTGCTTTTTGCGTTAGTAGGTTTACGACCACGAGCTGTCGACTATAAATAATAAGCCTCCATTTTTTGTTCCTTTTTTTATTCCCTCATTTTCCTGCGCCACTTGCCATCAGCCTGTTGTATCGTCCCGCTTGATTACAAGAGCAGGGAAAATCGCGACAAAGTGGGCCAGTTAAATATAATACTGCAGTGATTGGGAAGACGCCCTGGAAACAAAAAGAAGAGGAAACGTGGCATTGCAGAAACGAATATCTCTTAAAATATAACATCGCCCACGCTTCTTGAAATAGAATTTTGGAATAAGGTGCACTTTTGCGATTACCTAACCCCGGATGACCCGAGGCTGTGAGAGATGTAAGATGCTCGATTTTCGACATTTCACGCTAACTAAAATGAGAACATCTCTGACGTATGGAATCACTTTCGATTCTGGGTGCAACATTTGATCTGGTCCACAAAAAAAAAAGTTGCTCAATTGACCTGCCAAAGACAGTTCTCAGAAAGCTTAATTCTCACTTGAAAAATATATACGTTTTTATGAAAATAAATATGTGAAGTTTATGAAGTCTCGAATTACTCCTTGCTATACAGACAATTTTTGAAGGGGATATTGAGAAAAGACGTCACTGGATTTTCGACCCAGTCAAGTTTTAATTATAGAGAGGCTTACAATTTATGCTCTTGATACTTATGCTCTTGGTTTTTATGAGAAAAAAATATTCTTGTAAACTGAAAGTAGAGCCTTGAGAAATACACTGAATTAAATTAGGCAAAGAAAAACTCCAACCGATATTAATAATGATTGAAAAAGGAATTTGTAAATCTTACTTCTCTCTCCTATTTTACGATAGTAAAATTGGAATCCTAAGAACTGAGATTCTCGTAATGTAAGTTTGTGGACCGATCTATATATGCTCTGCATTTAAATAGAAATTACACTAGCTACACCATTCTGGAATTAGTCCCTCGGTATGTCACTATCTATTTTAGAAGTTCTGGCACCTGACCAGTAGTTACAAAACAGGGGAGGACAATGTACCCTCGATTGAACTCACCTTACCACTTTATCGCAAAATGACACCTCTAAAACCTTGTTAAGAACTATATCTATAAAAAAAACTTTTTTCTGACTAAAGATAGTAATTGAAATTTTAAGACAAAGTGACTATCCACTACAATTTATAACCAAATTCAATAATAAAAAAGTTGAAAAGATCAACAATGTTATTATACAATCTCAGGTAAACAATTCACAAAAATGTTCGATTTCAGTAAAGTCATGATTTTAAAGAAATGTTTTTTATCATCAAGAATACCAACTGTGTAAATAAGCGTTCTGACATTAAATTTCTCAGAAAAATCTACCTTAGCTCATTTTATCGACCAAAAATTGTTAATAATAGTATTTTTTATTATCAATATTACTCTCCTCCGTTTTTCAAATTTGGTGTTATTGCTTCCATCTTGGTTTCCTTGCATATAATCTTCGGTTATGTTCGTATCATCTTCGATTATCTCCGTATTATTTTCGGTTATCTTCGTACTATAATCGATTACCTCCGTATCACCTTCGATTATATTCGTTCATTATCGTGTCATCTTGATTTGAACTCGCAAGTTAATGTATAACCTCAATTGACGCCATTAGCGTCCTTTTCCCTAACAGCGTCTAAAATGGTGCGATGGCCCGCCAAAAATTATTTACAACGGCGTTGGCTCTGAACATTGAGAATGACCTTTTCGTCCCATTTATAATAATTCAGAATTTGAACAACTTATCATTCCAACAAACTGTGGTCTAATGTGAACCTAAAATATGAATGTCGTTCCGGTGAGTTTATAGGTTATTTCTTTTTTTTGAACAGAACATTTGATGTAAGAAAAAATGTTAAATAATATTGCTATTAGGACTCTTTTGGCTAATCTTTTACTCGAAACTAACACTCAAGAAAAATATTTTATTTACAGCTGTATTTTAGTGGGTCAAAAATGACTCGTTAACCCCGTCTCCTCCGAATCCCATAAATCAATTAACCGATTTCCACTGGGGAGCCCCAATAATAAACCAACAACACTTGACTGACTCCGAGAAGATAGTTCCTGAAACCAGTTCTACTAAAAAAAGATCTGAGCACATTTGCTAGGATCAAATATTTTTTTAATAGCGATACTAACGTAAGACCTTGACATCTTGCTTTCGAGCTTTTATGATGAGCCTCAAAACCTGAAGAAGACTTCTCGTATGAGATATAAAATTGCGAAATAAAAATTTTGTCAAAGTAAGATTGATAAATGGAGATTGCCGAGTCGTGACAACGACACTAAATCACAGGATCAGTAAATATGAGATTAGTCCTATAAGATGGCATGTAAAGGGGACTATTGCCACTTGTGTGCCCTCAGATTCAGGACACCAGTTAACGTAACTTTCTAATATCTGATTATAATACAAGAAGCTACTTCCGTACCTTCGAAAACGCTAGTTATGAAATCTCCTCAGATTAGGGTACTCAATTCTGGAAGAAATAACTGTCTTCAATAAGAATGAAAATCTCAATGCGTTCACCAGAGCGCGACTAAATTAAATGGCAGTGAATATCTTGAATTTCCGATTTCAACATTTCGCAGACTAATTCAAGTGAAATAATGATGGCGAATAATTTCTTAGGATATTTCGAAATCTGGTACAATCTGATAGTTATTTTGAACTTGTATTAATGGTTGTGATGAATTGAATAGGGTTCATAAAAAAGGGGGTCTATTAACATACATAGTGGAAGTAGAGTCAGACTAAAATGAGACTGCGAAAAATTGGACCCTGATTTGCCTTGTTTATTTTTTAAACTTCTCATCATTAAATAAAAAAGAAGAATCATTAGAATAAAAAAAGACTCGGATTGTAAAAAATTTGAATAAGGAAATTCTTGAATTAAATGAGTTTTCAGTTGGAGAGTTTTTAATTAGAGTTTTTAAAAAAAATATATAAGCATTCACATATAAATTCCTTGTCTTTTAGGTTAACTTTTATGATACATATTTATACCTTTTATGCTTGGAAACATAGACCAGTAAACAAAATTGAACCTTTTTCTATTTAATTTTTGTACTCATCAAGTTTGTCTGCCAGATTTCAAAAATCATAAAATTGTATAAAAACATGCAAACAATCCTTTTTCAACTTTGATCTGTTTCGTATTTTATTTCCACCACGTTTTAGATATTTATAATCCGAGCTTCCATAAGCTGTCTTTAACAACTTAGGCAAAGAACTGTCTACACACTCAACCATGGACGTGAAAATTGAGTTGAACAATCAATTAATAAATTATTATTATGAATTATTTAATAACTAATGCTATTAAATTAATCATTTTCAAGTTAAAAATTTGTTAAAAATTATGTAAAAGTTATTTCGGTTGTCTTCCAGGCGTTTATTTTTCAATATTTTTTAGTGTCTTTCCAATATTCTTCGCGCGTAGTGGGTATTTCCAAAATTTACGCAGGACATTTTAGCAGTTTTTTATATTGTACAAATTTTACAAAATTACCTGAGGCATTTGAGATTATTGAAAATATTTCAGAGGGTTTCAGAAAATTGAAAATTTTGTATGAGATTCAAAAAATGTCTTGAATTTTATATGGATTTCGAAATAAAATATCAATAAAAACACTACATAGAATAGTGGTTAAGGAAAGAAATTCGGCTTCAATTAAATCCTATTCTAAGAGATTTCGATCACTGTTATTCGGGAGTAAATGTGGAAAAAAAGCATAATTCAACATCATTCAAAATCGAAAATTCTAAACCTTATTTTGATGAAGTCACTGGAAATGTAATAGTTACAAAATAACACAAATTAAAAATCTGCCCGCTTCGCAGCACATTCTCATCACGCGATTAGCGCGCAGCTCGCTTCGCTCGCAAGTATCAGCG